>JBBPBX010044101.1:0-27611 GCA_038048925.1 Garcialebias charrua | reverse complement strand
GTCAACGCTAGAAACTTCAGTTTATTTTATAGATATACGTTTTATACTTTTTATACTACTATGCAAAAACTCAGGACAGTATTACACTTTTATTATTTCATTTTATGCTTATGTTCATTGGGTGTTTGGTGTTTTAGGGGTGTTTGGTGTTTCAGTGTTGGTGTAAATTTTCATACTTTTATACTATTATGAAAAAACTCAGGACAGTGTTACATTTTTACTATTTTATGCTTATGTTTATTAAATGTTTTAGTGTTTAGTGTTTAGATGGTTACTGTTGCACCGAGGGACTGAGAGAAACGCAATTTCGGCCCTGTGTATGTCCTGTACATATTGCAGTTCTGACAATAAAGTTGACTTTGACTTTGACTTTGATAATATATAACTAATATTCTCTAACTCTTGCGAGTAGCCAGGGTTTTAAAATATAACTGATCATCTCTAAATCCTGCGCGCGCCAGAATTTTACAAGGGGCGAATCCTTCATAGGAAAGGTTGACTCCTAAAAAAAAAAAAAGCCGCCATGGCTGAATGGAATAAGCTCTTGGCTTTAAGCTCATATTTTATCTTAACCCGTAGGCTACGAGTTCAAATCTCAGCTGGGTCAAGTTATTTTATGTTTGTCTTTTATTGGAGAAAATAAAAAGAAGAATACTTTGTGTTAACATAACACAAACTACTTATTTTTATTGTTTTACCAATAGTTAACATAACACAAACTACTTCTTTTTATTTTCTCCAATAAAAGACAAACGTAAAACAACTTGACGCAGAGATTCGAACTCGTAGCCTATGAGTCAAGATAAAATGTGAGCTTAAAGCCGAGAGCTTATCCCTTTGCGCCACGGCAACTTATTAGTTTTTTTGGAGTCAATCTTTCCTATGAAGGATTCGCCCCTTGTAAAATTCTGGCGCGCGCAGGATTTAGAGATTATCAGTTATATTTTAAAACCCTGGCTACGCGCAAGCGTTAGAGAATATTAGTTATATTTTATAGAACTTCAGCATTCGCGCTGAAAGGCGGAAATGCTCTGTAGGCTATGGATGCGCACTTCGTGTTATTTACGTCCTAACATAAGCAGAATTGTAATCAGTCATTAACAAAAATTTAACCCAGAAACACGAATTCAGCTAACAATTATTTTAGGGGTTTCTGTAGTTAAATATTAATGAAATCAGCTTGCGCTGAGGTTGTTGTTTGAATGAGTCCCGCCCCTGCTGCAAACAACAAATCAAATGTGAGCAGTACATGACGTCAAACTGGGTCCGTGGGGCTATGCCCGATAAGAACCACGGTGGAGATCGTTCCAAAACGAGGGCGGACACCAGGCGGAAAATGCGAACACGCCGAACCCGGGTTAGAAGCAGGGTGGAGCCGGGGAGAGCCGGGGAGGGCGGTGCAGTGCGAAAACGGCTTGTGTATCTCATGAGAGCTGAGATAAACCCCAGCAACTTAGTGGCCCTGATCAAATGGAGTTATATGAAAAATAATTAATGAAACTAACCTGGTGACAATAGATAGTATACCTAAATCACATTAAGCACAAGACTGACAAATAAGCATCATAATTTATTTTTAATCCAGGGTTGGAAACCAATATGTTTTCTCATCAATGTAGAATAGGATCAATATTGCTTTTAGGTCAGATGATTAAAGCAAATGTATTTGCAAGCTTCATGAAACAAAAATTATGGATATGACACTTCATGACAACAAGGAAAAATCTTATATTTAGTGTCTTTATCTTGTACAATGTTTTGAACAGGCACCAAACCATCTAGAAACTCACTCATGCTTGTGCAATCAAAATAAATAAGATGACAGATCAGTTTAAAGTATACAATGGTTGTGTAGTACTACACACTTTTACACTACACCATTAAAACTTGACACCCCTCAGCCAGATACAAATGTCAGATTTAAATATTTGGGTCTGGGTCTAGAAAACATGCTGCTTTGTTAGTTATGTAAATGTCTCCTCAGAGGATCAAAAATATTTTAGTTTTTTTTATTAGTCAACTGAGCTAGTTGTAGAAAAGGCCAAAGCAAATCACAAAAGGTGGAATGAAAGATGCTTAAAAACGTATAGTCAAGTGGGGTAATGCTATATCATTTTGGACTTTAGGTTTAGAAATAACACAAAATGCTCAAATTTAGATTTCCCTTTTCTATATATCCTATAGCAATAATCTGTACATTCAAACAATTTAGGACATTTTCTTTTCTTTTTGGCTGTTCCTTCTACACCAAACTAACTTGCAAAGACTTGGCAATTATTTTTTATGTCAGATTTCTTTCCTGATGCAGCCACAGACCACCGAGCTACCACAATCCTCTGTGTGGAGCAGAGAGCTAGGGCACCCAGAAGAGCAGAGCTTGAGTGGGCCAAGTCAAGGGCCCAGAGTGGGGCAAACAAGGATGGAGGCAGGTGTGAGTGCTCCACATTTCCCACACACATTTTGATGTTGTTGGTACAGGGAATCAAACTAGTGACCTTATAATCACAGGCTTGCCCTCTCTAACCTCTGTCACACCCCCTTCAAACAGCTTGTTTACTAAAAGCTGTAATGAGCTTTGGATTCTGTACATAATAGCTTCTATTGAAAGAGGATTTTTTTTGTTATATAATTAATATGTTATATAATTGTTATATAATATAATACATATAAATACATATAATATGTTATATAATTGATAAAGCTTTTCGGATGAGAAGCGAAACGTCTTCTGTCACAAATAAAGTCCAGTTGATCTTGAATTGAACGCCTTTTTGATTTATCATGTCCTGGACGACTGAGAATCTTCACCAGCATATTTTTTTGTTATAGTTTTAGCCAGTAAGAAAATTACAATTATTTTGTAAAGTGAAATTGTTCAGACACATCATATTCCAAACAGGATGTTTTCTGTCCTCTGAGTTAAGTTGATCTGAGGAACAAATGAAGCAGAAAAAACATTTTCACTATAAAGAAAATGTTAAGGAGCAGCAAATCCCAAATGAGATTTGACTGTCAACACACAAAGTCAGGAAATAAACACACACTGTAGCTTTTCTTGCTGCTACACAATAGAAACTCCTGCTGATGCAGGACTTACGGTATGTTAGTGCTGTACTTGGTAAAATAAAAAAAATAAAAAACACACAAAGATGATTGGACAGTGCAGACCAGTGGAAACCATTTCCACCAACACCCAACAATTATTTTTTTTAGATGTTATAAGCCTGCTGAGTCAGGGAGCTGTTTGTTCATAACCAGGGCCGAAGTCACCAAAGTAGTTAAAAAGTTAGTTAAAAAATAGCAAATATTAATGAATGCTTTAATATAAAGTAGCAAATATCCCGGGTCTAGCTAAGACAGGACCTGAGTTTCTCAAGACTGGATGTTGCTGGGGTGTCTTGTGTAAAGGATTTTGGGGGGTTAGTATTAAACTGACACCATTTTACCTTAATTAATTACTTATTCAGATCAAATAGTATTTCACAGATTATTTTCTTTTTCAGGTTTACCCAATATTTCTGTGATCATTTATGATGGACAATAACCATAAAGCCATTAAGTGACAATGAGACATTGATTTTAGTCGGTATGCCAAAAGACACTACCTTTTATTTAAAATAAATCAACTAAAATTAACACCATTACACTTGATTGACTGATTTCAATTTCTTACAAATTAAACGCATCAGCACATTTAAATTGTAACACAACAGACATCAGTACAAGATGACAATAATACTTTTTATCTGGAGGTTCTTTAGCTTAATGCAGTTACCAGCTTAGAATGAGACGAAAGGAGATATTTAAGAGGAATAGGTCAAGGATTGAGAGATAGTTTAAAGGAAATTAATTGTCTTGAATATGTTACCAGAAACGACACTTTCCATCAGACTTCTGCTGAATCCCAGGTACGTTTGTAAACAGCTGACTCATTACCTTTTAAGACGACATCCTGGTAAGAGAAGACCTTAGCCTTTCAGATGCACAGAGTCCTTGCAGGCCCAGTACGTCCGAACTGGTTATTTGTTTACGTTTCAACGTCTCCTGGGGTTCGCGTAGATCATCAGAAAATGGTGTCAGCTCTTGGTTGACTTCAAGATCAGACCTTCCTCGAAGGAAAGTTCATGAAGAACTTTGAGCTTTTAGCTTTGTTGAACTTAATGGAGGCATCCATTAGTCCCAGCTGATAAGCCCGTCTTTAACTCGTGACTGCAGCTCATCCAGCTGTCAAGACAGAGAGCTGTCAGGTCTCGCTGTCATTTCCAACTCTAACACATTCACGGAAGCGAAGATGCTTTTACTGAAAATGTTGAGGTCAGGAAAACAGTCTTTTCATTGGTCGTGAACAGGAGAAGAGAGTGATAGAGTGAAGCTTTAGACTTCGAGGTCAACAGAGAGTTTGTTTAGAAAACAAAGATGACTGTTTTAGGAAAAGTGTCTGAACGTGAAGACATACAGACGCTCATGAGAGATTTAGCTGTTTCTCATTTTAAAACAAAACTGAACAAGTCAGTTTGACACACCATTCAACTCTGACACTTATTAGACACCTTCATTTGCAGAAGTGACACAGTAATGCCTCACATTAAAGAATAACACAGCATATAACATACAGTGTATGTGATCATAAAACATATTGTAAAGATACAACACTGCTCATGACTAACACAGGTGAATGCTTTGATTATATTTGTATTAGAACCAAAATCAAAGAATAGAAATAGTCTCTTTGTGAATGAATATGTTGTTTGATTCAAACTAAAAAAGACTAAATGTCTGTTTACTGAGAGGTCAGTAAAGAGCATCACTGGAACAGTTAAAAAAAAGACGAAGGTGTAATCTCGGATCATAGGGGACCTCGTCATGTCCACTACACTTGGTTGACCCGCCTTGTAATACCATGCAGACATCTGTAGCAGTGCCAGTGGATCAGCTGATTGGGGTGGTGGTGGTGGCTTCCTTTTTCAAAAAGGCAGGGTGTGTTTCTTGTATGCATCAATTTCTGTACTGTTTCTCAACAGTCGCAATGCTAGTCTGTTCAATCTGTATGTTTATAATACCACACTAAAGATGCAGGTTACATGTTTAAAAATGTGTTCAGTAACCTTTCATTGTCTCTTTGCAACTAACAACATCAAACCAAGAACATGCCAACATCAGCTTTGGTTTGGAGCCACAGAGGCACAATGCATGTCGGCGCCCAATTACAGCCTAAGGGGCAAATTAAAATGAACGCTAAGAAACTCCAATTAACATTGACTCATTGATTTGATGTCAGGCGCATCATTGTCCTAAAATTAGAATTAATCAACACAGCAACATCAAGTTTAAGTTGTGATTACAAGCTTGTAGGAAGCTTATGTGAGCTGCAAGTTGATGGGTTTGTGTTATCTCAGTATTTATCTTAAAAAATCTCACCGGTCTTTTTTCCGCTTTTTACATTATTTAAAATTCAACTTGGGAAAAAAAAAAAACAATGTTTTTGTTTTACAGTAGATGTAGAATAACATAAAACATGTTATTTGTAAAAATGTTGACAAAGTTGAAGCACTTGCATGAGCCTACAGCTTAAGAAAAAAGATAATGTTGAAAGACCTGATTGTGTCTAATTAAAGTCCTCGTTTTAAATATTTTTTTAAATATGAATGTTTATCTTATAGTACAGCAGGTTGTTTCATTTCAGTCATGCTTTTTTCCCTGTTTGATATGCATTACTTTTATTCCTTACATAAACTTAACCACTTCTCTAATTTGTTATTCATTTAACTTCCCTCTTTCTTCTTCTTTCAACTTTTCCCTCTTCAGGGGTCACCACAGCGAGTCATCCACCTCCATCTCACTCTGTCATCTGCATCCTCTGTCTTCACTCCAACTACATCCATGTCCTCTCTAACTGCATCCATATACTGTATTTAATCTTATTTATCCTTATCACTCCTAAGGAGAACCTCAACATCTTCATTTCTGCCACTCCCAGTTATGTCTCCTGTCCTTTTGTCAATGCCAGTGTCTCCAGACCATACAACATAACTGGTCTTACAGCAGTCTTATAAGCTTTTCCTTAGACATTCGCTGCCACTCTTTTATTGCAAATCACTTCTGAAACTTTTCTGCATCCTCTTCATCCTGCCTGGACTCTCTTTTCCACCTTTTGACCACATCCCCCATTTTCCTGGACAGTTCACACACATATTGTGTCTTATGATAGGCTCTTCTTTCAAGTTCATTCATCCACCTCCAAGTTCTCCCTGTTTTCACCACAGATTATTAGGTCATCTGCAAACATCATAGCCATATGATGATGAATAATTCTGATAGTAATGATGATTTCCTTCTTTGAATGTCTTTATTTTACATTTATCATGTGTGTTTAGGCAAGTAACCTATTTTTGGATTCATGAAGATGTGCTCCAATACATATTTTATGTTAAACAGCCCCTATTCTCTTAAAGGGGAAAAATTATTGGTCCTATACATTTTTATGGTATGTCTGTGGACTATCCAGACCATGTTCATTCAATTTAATGCACAAAATAATTCTTAGATAATAAAATATCCCCTTTCTAGTTGTGCCTTTTCTGACTTCCGTTTTGAACGAGCTGTTTATGATAAGGCCACGCCCTTCAAAAATCTGTTTACATTAACTCCGCCCTCCAAAGGGGACCCTGAGTCAGACCCAGAGGCAGACGCCATTTTGAACAGGGCAAATGAGGTGCTGACGCGTCGCGGAGGCCGCTGAGAAACATCCATAAGTTCACCCTCCATGTTAAAAACTCTTCGTCTGACTCTTCGAAAACAAGCAATGAGGCTGCAGAGTAACACACTGGCTGCTAACTGCTCTCGGTCATGTATTCATTCAGTTTGCACTACTTCTCATATTTGCACTAATGTTTGTATTACATTACTGCCTATAGTCATACTACTGTTTACATTCACTGTTTACATTTATTAATACGGTTTACATTTATTACTACTGCTTTACATTTATTACTACTGTTTACATTTACACTACTTTTATCTACACTACTGCAGATACATATACAGCATTCTCTGACTAGCCTTATCTAAGGATGCCAAATGTGCCTTATGTGCCTCACTGCATATGCCACTTTGCCTCTATACCAACATCAACTACCTCATACATATACTGTGTACATTAACTTATATGCTGCTGTGCCACTCTTTGCAAATGTCAATGCTAGAACCTTCAGTTTATTTTATAGATATACTTTTTATACTTTTTATACTACTATGCAAAAACTCAGGACAGTATTACACTTTTATTATTTCATTTTATGCTTATGTTCATTGGGTGTTTGGTGTTTCAGGGGTGTTTGGTGTTTCAGTGTTGGTGTAAATTTTCATACTTTTATACTATTATGAAAAAACTCAGGACAGTGTTACACTTTTACTATTTTATGCTTATGTTTATTAAATGTTTTAGTGTTTAGTGTTTAGATGGTTACTGTTGCACCGAGGGACTGAGAGAAACGCAATTTCGGTCCTGTGTATGTCCTGTACATATTGCAGTTCTGACAATAAAGTTGACTTTGACTTTGACTTTTGACTTAGTGCGAGCACTGCTTTTTTTTGACGGAACACATCCGGCGCTTACCGGATATGGTCCGTGAGCAGTCGTCCGGTTGATTTAAGAGCCCATAATTACGTTTTTTCGTTTTTACTGATAGATAATTAGTTATTAGCGTTACTGCATTTTAACAACAACGAAACATCGAACTCTGAGATGAACTCAGGAAAAACAACTGTGACGTCTTTTATACTGAAGTGGGTGGAGCATCACCAGGGGTTGCTAGGTGAGTGGCTGGACTCAAGTTGGGGTGGGTTGTCCTACGGCTTGTGACATCACAAGCGCCAGGATTTGAAAACTAGACATTTATATCACTGAAAAATAAATATACTTAGAGTAAATATACCACTGGGTGCATTTTTTTGGCCCTAGGACTGTTTTTTTAAGAAGTACATAACTAAAGTTGAGTAAAAAAAACATAAAAAAGTGAATTTTGCATCTTTGGTCCTCTTTAATACAAATTTTATTAAACATGATAACTTAACAAGACTTACTTAAGGCATATTTTAAATAATCTTAACCATATTAAAATGAGTAAAGGCATAAAAACAAATTTTTGATTTGATTTGATTTGATGTTTATTCATTCATTTTAAAAGAACAATACAAAACAATTTAATCAAATACAAGAATACAAGTAGGATAAAATGAAAGGAGCAGAAAGAAGATGAAATCTTATTATATCTGCCCCTTATTTTTTTCATTCATTCATTCATTCAACCTTTATTTATACAGGCTAGCCTCGTTGAGTCACGGGGACTCATTTACAAGAGGGACCTGTCTCACTCACACCAAACAACCATCCACTCTCACACTCACACCTAGGGTCAATTTAGAGTCACCAATCAGCCTAACAAGCATGTTTTTTGGTCTGTGGGAGGAAACCGGAGTACCCGGAGGAAACCCACGCATGCACGGGGAGAACATGCAAACTCCACCCAGAAAGGCCCCGGACCGGGATTTGAACCGGCAACCTTCTCGCTGAGAGGCAGCAGCTCTACCAGTTGTGCCACCGTGCTGCCCAATGATAACCTTCAAACTACATCACAAAATGAATAACTCTACTTAATTTTTCTAACTGTAATACACAAACTACATCACAAAATGAATAACTCTACTAAATTTTTCTAACTGTAATACACAAACACACTAAGCTATATCATATATAGTTTTTGAGCAAGTCCTTTTTGACCTTTTTCTTAAATTTATACATTGATTTGGCAAGATGGCCGCGCTCAGTGCAGCCGCAGCTTCACGAGTTCCCGGATCATCTCTAGTTTTTAGTAATTTTAATAGTGTTTTTGTACCTGACTCTGCGCGTGTTTTGCGGGTGAATTACAGCCGAACTGATCTGTTAAGAATTGGAGCGGATTTACCACAGGGCACAGCTGAAATCAGCAACGAACTCAAATCAGAACTCGGAAGATTGGACCTGCTAAAAACGTCCTTCTGGAAGCAGATGCACTCCAGGGGAAAGAAAAGAAAGCGCTGCTCACGAGGAAAGAAGCGGGGTTGCCGTGCAGGAATTATGACGAGAATGCGGAAAGACGCTAAAACCGGTAAACCCCCGATGCCGGCTCTTTTCCTGTCTAACGTTCGCTCGCTCGATAACAAGATGGATCTACTTCGTTTGAGGGTAACCACGTCGGAGGAGATGAGAAGATGCTCCGTGCTTTGTCTTACGGAAACATGGATTTCTGAGGACACTCCTGACTCTGTTTACGAGCTGGACGACCGGCTCTTCTTCAGAACAGACCGGTGCATCGAGACTACGGGGAAAACGCGAGGTGGTGGTGTTTGTATTTACGTACACAAGGATTGGTGCACGAACTGTGCTGTGATAAAAAGAGCTTGTTCAGCTGCCGTGGAGTTGATCACAATAAGATGTAGGCCGCATTATATGCCACGTGACTATTCAGTGATCGTAATCAGCGTTATTTACATAGCCCCTGATGCTAATGCTAATGACGCCCAGAGAGAAATTCATGACTTACTCACCTCGCTGCAGTGTAAATATCCTGAGGGGCTTTTCATTGTTTGCGGGGACGTCAATCACGTAGATCTCCAAGTGTCCCTCCCAGCCTTCAATAAGAACGTCTTCGCAGCTACGAGAGGAGATAAAACACTCGACCAAGTCTTCACAAATGTAAAGGGGGCATACACGGCGAAGACACGCCCAGCGCTCGGATCTTCCGACCACGACTCTCTGATTCTGGCCCCAAGAGAACTCCCTCCACTCAGGCGGTCCAAGCCGGAACAAAGAGAAATAACAATCTGGCCTCAAGATAGTTCCCCCTTGTTGAGAGACTGTTTTGAGAGGACAAACTGGTCTGTTTTCAGAGAAGCAGCCACTGATGGTAGTTCAGTGGACATGGAACTGTACGCTTCCTCAGTCCTGGGTTACATCAGTACATGCTCTGAAAATGTATCCATAAAAAAATATGTGAAATCCTACCCGAACCGGAAACCCTGGTTAAATAAAGAAGTTCACGCCTTGCTAGCAGCCAGAGACACTGCATTCAAGTCAGGAGATAAAGTGGAACTGAGAAAGAGCAGGAATGAACTGAAGGATGGCATTAAGAAGGCCAAGGCCACGTATGCACAGAGGATCGAGGGACAGTTCACCTCACAAGACCCACGGAGCATGTGGAAGGGTATTAAATGCATAACAGATTACAAAGGCAAAAACAAACAATGCCCCAGGGACCCATCTCTGCCTGATGCCCTCAATAAGTTTTATGCACGTTTTGATGATCCAAACAGACCAGCTAGCACCAGACTCACCTCATCACCAGATGAAGAGCATCTCAGGGTGTCCGCAGCAGAAGTGAGAGGCAGTCTCAGAAAGATTAATCCTCATAAAGCAACCGGACCAGACAACATCCCAGGGAAAGTTCTGAAGGAATGTGCGGACCAGCTCTGTGAGGTGCTGGCTGACATCTTCACCACCTCACTTGCACTGGAGTCAGTTCCCACCTGCCTGAAGACCGCGACCATCATCCCAGTCCCAAAGAGCTCCACAGTGACTGGTCTGAATGACTATAGACCGGTGGCCCTCACCCCGATAGTCGCTAAATGTTTTGAGAAACTGGTCATGTCCCACATCAAGGCAACCGTCAACATCAATGAGGACCCTCATCAATACGCATACCGTGAGAACCGATCAACAGAGGACGCCATTTCTTCCGTGGTCCACACTGCTCTCACCCACCTGGATCAGAAGGACTCATACGTGCGTCTGCTCTTTGTGGACTTCACATCTGCCTTCAACACCATGATCCCCCAAACTCTGATAGACAAACTATCTACACTTGGACTAAGCCCCTCTATTTGTAACTGGGTACTAGACTTCTTAACAGACAGACCACAGTCCGTGAAGATCCACAACTTCTCCTCCTCCACCATAACCCTCAGCACTGGCTCTCCTCAGGGATGTGTGCTGAGCCCCCTTCTGTTCACTCTGCTCACATATGATTGTACAGCCACACTTCCAGGCTGTCATATTGTTAAGTTTGCAGATGATACAGCGGTGGTGGGATGCATCACAAACAATGATGAGTCCAGCTACAGACAGGAGGTGAAACACCTGGAGAGCTGGTGCAAAGAGAATAATCTTCACATGAATGTGAAGAAGACAAAGGAGATGATTGTGGACTTCAGAAGGAACAAACACACCCATGCCCCATTGATAATAGGCGGGTCTGCAGTGGAAGTGGTCTCCAGCTACAAATACTTGGGTGTACACATGAATGATAACCTCAGCTGGAGCAACAACACCACCAGCCTGATCAAGAAAGGTCATCAGAGACTCTACTTCCTCAGACGGCTGAGACGAGCTGGTCTGAGCAGCCCAGTTCTCACCTCCTTCTACAGGTGTGCAGTGGAGAGCATCCTGTGCTCCAGCATCAACGTGTGGCATGGAGGCTGCACAGTTGAAGAGAGGAAAGCTCTGCAGAGAGTGGTGAAGGCTGCACAGAAGTCTGTTGGAGTCAGTCTCCCCACCATCACAGACATTTACACCTCTAGATGCAGGAAAAGAGCCACCTGTATCATGAAAGACCTCACTCATCCAGCACACTCACTCTTTGCCCCACTCCCCTCAGGACGGAGGTTGAGGAGCATCAAGTGTAGAACCACTAGACTGAGGAACAGCTTCTACCCTGAGGCTGTTAGACTCATGAATAAATAAAAATAAAATTAAAATAAACACTGCAAAATATCACATCATGCTGATGCTGATATGTTTTCTTGTTGCTGTGTTCATCTGTGTTCATCTGTGACCATCTGCTCATACAAACTCATGTTCGTGCTGCTGTTTATTCCCACTATATTAGGCTTAGTGTATTACTAGTTGATGTTTTTCTTAGTTAGTTCTCGATGTTATTACTGTTTTTCTCTTTCATTTGTTGTTGGATGTAACTGGGACCTCGTGTACATAATCTCGTTTTCATCTCATGTACCACATGCGGTGCAAATGACAATAAAGACTCTCTGACTCTGACTCTGACTCTGACTCTCTGACTCTGACTCTGATTTTGCATTTTTAACATCACTCTCCAGAACATTCCACAACCGAACTCCCTGAATTGAGGTAGACCGTCCCTTTAAGCTGGTTCTGAATTGTGGTTTGATGAATATCTCTGTTCCTTTGAGATTGTAATAACTTTGTCTTTGTTTTTTTGTCAATTTACATACAGTTTTGTGTCTTCTACCAGAGACCTCAAGGGAACCTCCTACTGTTAAGGTGTGATCTTTCAATTTACATGTATGTGTTACAAACCCCCAGGTGTGATGTGTTGTTTTGTCAATTTAAATAGAACGGGCATGTTAGGTATTTTGTGGTGTTATTTCAGTTTCCAATTTCATATGTTGGTGCGTGGCTTGTATAAAACTTCTCGTTCTCACAGCTTCCATTCATTCAGAATTGAAAAAGACTTCTGGACAGAAGTCGAAATGTTTTCTGCAACAAATAAAGTCCAGTTGATCCTGTTTGAACGCCTTTTTTGGTCTTTTTATAAAATTTCTTTGGATATTTAAAGGTAATGTGTTATTATGAGCCCTATACATAACTGATAAAATACTATATTCTACCAATTCCTGGAATTTCAATAAATTTAGCTGAAGAAACAAGGTGTTTGATGGGTGACTGAAATGTTTTCTGGTGATTACTCTTACAGCTCTCTTTTGTAAAATAAAAACAGGCTTTGTAATTGTTTTGCACGCTTTTCCCCAAACCTCAATACAATAGATTAAATGTGGAACAATGATTGTGTTATACAACATATACAGAGCTTTATCAATTAAAAAATCCCTGACTTTATACAGTACTGCAATTGATCTAGCTATTTTTGTTTTAATGGAATTTACATGATGTTTCCATGTCAGTTTGTCATCAATGATGACACCCAGAAACTTCACTTCACTCACTTTACAGATCACAACATCTTCAATTTCAAATGGATCGTCAACAATTCTCTTTTTGTTACTGAATATCATGTAATTAGTTTTATCTAAATTCAAAGATAATTTGTTTAATTTAAACCAAGTTTGTATTTTTATAAATTCTGTTTTCATCATATCCAAAATCTGTTTTATGTCTTTACCCGAACAGAAAAATGTGGTGTCATCGGCAAAAAGAACACATTTAAGAAGTCCTGACACATTTACCAAGTCATTCACATATAAAATAAATAACTTTGGTCCAAGCACAGAGCCCTGAGGAACTCCACAAGTGATATCACGGAGGTCAGATCTAACATCATTTATTTGCACAAACTGTTTCCTATCTTTCAAATAGCTAGATACCCACTGTAATGCTGGTCCTCTAATACCATATTTATTTAGTTTTTCAAGGAGAATGGTGTGGTCAATGGTATCAAATGCTTTTTTTAGGTCAATAAAAACACTAACACAGTACTGTTTATTCATTCATTCATTCAACCTTTATTTATACAGGCTAGCCTCGTTGAGTCACGGGGACTCATTTACAAGAGGGACCTGTCTCACTCACACCAAACAACCATCCACTCTCACACTCACACCTAGGGTCAATTTAGAGTCACCAATCAGCCTAACAAGCATGTTTTTTGGTCTGTGGGAGGAAACCGGAGTACCCGGAGGAAACCCACGCATGCACGGGGAGAACATGCAAACTCCACCCAGAAAGGCCCCGGACCGGGATTTGAACCGGCAACCTTCTCGCTGAGAGGCAGCAGCTCTACCAGTTGTGCCACCGTGCTGCCTAATGATTTATGATCGACAGCATTAGTTATTTGTTCCATTAAATCCATGAGAGCCATTGATGTAGAGTTTTTTTCCTCTAAACCCATACTGACTGCTACTTAAAATATTTTGTTTATCAATAAATTGATCCAATCTGGTCACAAATAGTTTTTCTAGAATTTTTGAGAACTGTGGTAACAAGGATATTGGCCTATAATTATTGAATACATGCATGCATCAGGGTATTGAATACACATTTATCACAATTTAAAAAAAAAAGAGGAATAACCTTTGCTACTTTCATGTTATCTGGAAATATTCCTGTTGAAAATTATAAATTGCATATATATGTAAACGGTTCAATAACAAAACTCATTATTTCTTTTACAAACATCACATCCATGTCCACCCAGTCTTTTGATCTCTTGTCTGAGAGATTTTTTACCATTTTCATAATTTCCTCTTTGTTAGTTCCATTAAGAAAAATACTGTTGGTGCAACTTTTAATTGAATGACACACATTATTATCTACTTTTGGTATTTTAGCTGCAAGGCTTGATCCAATATTTACAAAATATTGATTAAATTAATTAACAATATCATTCTCATTGTGTATTTCTTTGTCATCTTTCACAAAATATTTTGCAATGTTCGTTTTCGCTTTATGACTTTTTAGAACATCATTTATAACTCGCCATGTTGTTTTAGTGTCACCATTACTCTTGTTTAATAAATCACTATAGTATTCTTTCTTGCATTTTATTATAATCATTACCAATTTATTTTTATATTTTTTATATTTTTCTTCATCTTGTTGTGTTCTCGTTTTTAAGAAACATGAATACAAGTAAAAAAAAATTACAAGCATTTCTCAACCCTTTAGTCATCCAAGTTTGGTCGACAATATTTATTTTTCTATGATTTCTTTGCAGACAATTCTTTTAGATTTCTTTGCACACAATTCTTTTCAAAACAATAATATCTAAACCAAAAAATAAAAGTCCTGTTTCATTATTATTATTTTTTATTTTAATCAACAACTGTAAAACAAAGGAGATGACTGTAGATTTCAGGAGAAACAGGGACAAGTCCAACCCTATTCCCATCATGGGAGAAGAAGTGGAGGTGGTGGGGAAGAACATTATAGACAACCCTCAGCATCCTCTTCATCAGACTGCCATATAACAACAGAGTGTCTTCAGTCAATGGCTTCTTCAGATCCGTTGTAGTACAGACAGCTGCAAGAGATCCTTCCTGCCCACAGCCAGCATCTATAAGAACTCTTTAAAGGTACAGTATGCAGTTTCTGTAGAACTGCAGAACTTAGAAATATTTTCAACAGGCAAAGCATTCTGATCCCGCTCTGCCCCCTTGTGGTCTGTTAAATTTCAAATTCAAGCTCTGTTTTTATTGGCTGATTCAAATTCAAGCTCTGTTTTTATTGGCTGGTTACAAACTCTGTTTTTATTGGCTGGAAAATGGTGGGTCACCTTTTCTTTTTAGAAATGCTTATTTACCACCTGGAGAAGCAAGGGGACAATATTTATTTTTTTTTTTCAGAGATTACCTGGCTAACATCAGTCTGTCAGGAGGTAGTGACAGAGTGAAGAAATATGTTCATAAAAAAAGCTACATACTGCAGCTTTAATGATACCAGGATGAGTTATAACAACATTTAATTTCCTTCTAGAATTAATAAAGTATTTTTGAATTGAATTTGAATTGTATTTTTGTCGTTGTTTGGTTTCCCTCACAAACTAAAACAAAAATATCTTGACCGACATGTATAAAGGCCCAATAAATAAAGAAGTTTTTTTTTTTTTTAACATAACGATGAACAAAAAGGACCCAGGTGAGTAGTAAATCACTGTTTAATAATACATAGTTAATTATGTTAGCTAGCTATGTATATCTGATTGGCAGTCCGCAGACTGATAAAGTCTTCCGGATGGAAGACGAAACATTTCTCCCCTTAAAGAAACTGGTCCAGATCAAATGATTTAACCTTTTATATTGTAACGACCCTGTGTTTGGTTCTGCTTTGGGTCCAAGTGTTTCTGTGTTCTGTTGAGTTGTTGTGATTCTGTTGACCCCCGCCCTCATGTGTTGGACTGGTCGTGGGGGTAGGGGAGGGGTAGGAGCAGGGAGGAGGGACCGGGAACAGAGAGACGAAGAAGAAGAGCCGGAGAGCGTGTTGTTGTTAGCAGGCAGCTAGCAGTGTGTTCGCTCGCGTGTGTACCGCGTTTCTGTTGAGGCGTGAGCTGCAGCCTCGGTAATAGCAGCTCGTCCCTGTTTCTGAATAAACCCCGTTTGGCTGGACTCCGTCTGCAGTGTTGGCGTCATTACATTGGTGTCAGAAGTAAACCAACGCTACCGAGCTGAGTGAGTACTACTGGCTCGTCGCCTCCACCCGCGACAGCATTATGGACGGAGCGTTCTCCCGAGTGAAGCTTAAAGCGGAGGGAGAAGAGGAAGAGGAGGCCCGGAGAGAGGAGTTCGCTAAAATAACTCAGGTGATGGCTGCTCTGCACAGCTCTGCAGCGAGCATGGCTGCCAAAGCAGGACTGACCGGCAGGGGGGCGGGTCCGTCGACGCCATTTTCTCCAAGCGCGCCAAAAGCCTCACATGACAGTTACGACAGCGTCATCCAAACCGTCACTGTCCCGTTGAAGACGCCCAAGTACTCCGGTAGGTCCAGCTGGGAGGCCTTCCACGCACAGTTTGAGCTGCTGGCTCATGCAAGGAGGTGGACAGCTGAGCATAAAGGCCCCAATATACCTGTTTCTTTTGCCTCACGCCGCTCGGCGCCGTGGGAGCGCCGCGGTAAAAGCCTTTGATCACGGGCGTGAGCGCGCCAAGGTCAAATTTTACTACGCCTACGCGCGCGCATTGATAAACTGCCTCGCGTGTCAGCAAATGACCAATCAGCGACCTCAATTTGTCCTGCTCCGCCCGGCTGCAGCTGTTGGAGCCTGCACTCAGAGAGCTGCGCTTGCACAGAACTATATATGAACTGCCTGCGTGCTACACACGCCAGTCCAGCGGCGTGAGGCAAAAGAAACAGGTACTGTATATTGGGGCCTTAAAGCCCTGCAGCTGGCTCTCTGTCTACAAGATGATTCACTGGACTGCCTGTTGCTGTTGGGCTCAGAGGACAGAAAAGACTATGATGCACTAGTTGGAGCTTTAAAGAGACGGTTTGGACAATGTGTGCAACCAGACATTTTTAAAAATAAACTCAGCAACAGGAGCAGGTTGCCGGGTGAACCCCTGCATGTTTTGGCTAATGACATTGAGAGCCTCACACGCAGAGCCTATTCACACATGCAGTCAGGGGTTCAGAATGAACTAGCAAAAGATCAGTTCATCAGAGCCCTGGCACCACCGGAGCTGCGTGTGCAGGTTCAGCTGATGCACCCCCGATCCCTGCAAGACGCATTGGACTTAGCAGTGGAGAGAGAGTGTTTGCTGGGAGTAGCAGCGGGAAACGACCTGAGAGGACAACCACCGGCATGCAGATCTGCGGAGGGGGCAGAGCTGAACCAGGAGAAACCTGCTTGGGTCTCGGAGCTGACAGAAATGATCCGAGCAGTGGCGCTACAGTTGACGCGGGACTCCTCCGCACCCCCAGCTGTTTGTTGGGGCTGTGGCCAACCGGGACACCTCCTGAGGCAGTGTCCTAAAACAGTCAGGACGCAGGGAAACGACACGGGGTCTGCGGGAGGGAGGAATCGCAGATCCCTACTGTAGCCTCCACACCTCCATCACCAGCGGGCAGGGTCCAAAAGCCCAAACAGGGGGCCCTAGCCCAGAATTCCTTTGAAACTGACTCAGCCCCAGACCAAGCAACCAGGGTTGTGGTGGTTGGACGCACATGTGTTGGGGACTTTTGTTATGTCCCAGTCTCTGTGGAAGGGATCCCATGCACAGCCCTGATTGACACTGGCTCCACGGTAACGCTAGTGAGGCCTGATGTAGTACCAGACTGGACTCGGATCCAACCCACCACAGTGCAGCTGCGCACAGTCACAGGGGACATGGCACCTATGAAGGGGAGGGGGACAATGACTGTTAATGTGGGTGGCCGATCTATCACCCACCCTGTGTGGGTAGCAGATGTGCAGGACATGTGCATATTGGGGCTGGACTTTTTAAGGGCTGCGGGGTGCCAGTTGGATTTAGGTGTGGGGACATGGAGTTTTAAGGAGGGCCCTCTCATTCCACTGTTACCCACAGCTCCTGATCACGCTCTTATGGGTCCTGTGGCCCGCTACACGGAACCTCAGGTCGCAGCTGTCAAGCACACCTCCCCTCAGCCCAGCCAGATTGCTGCCACCATGGCCCCCGCACCTGCGAGTCCTATGCCCCCAGTGTGGGTGCCCCAGAAGAACCGAGACTATGTGTGGACTGAACAGTGCCAGGGAGCGTCTGGCCGTCTGCGGCAAACTCTGACTGAGTCCCCAGTCCTCGCTCCTGCAGACCCCTCCCTCCCTTTCATCCTCGAGATGGATGCTAATGGCGTGGGGGCCCGATCCCAGCAGAGTGACTCGGTAATCTGCAGAGGGTTGCAGGTGGTCGGCACAGACAGCTGGAGGCACCAACAGGAACAGGACCCCGATATCCAGCCTGTGTTGCAGTGGGTGGAGAGACAACTGAAGCCACCGTGGGAGGAGGTTGCTAGGCTCTCGCGGGCAACTAAAAGGTTGTGGTCCAAGTTTGAGGCTCTGCGTCTGGAAGACGGGGTGCTACAGAGGTCATGGAAGGACCCCTCCACGGGTGAGGAGCGGTGGCAGACTGTAGTCCCAAAAGGCCTGAAAGACGTAGTCCTGCAGGGCGTGCATGGAGCGTCTGGGTCTGGACATTTTGGCGTTACAAAGACTCTACGCCGCCTCCGACAGGGGTTTTACTGGGGCCAGTACAGGAGGGATGTGGAGAACTTCTGCCGCCGTTGTGACTTCTGTACAGCACGGAAGGGGCCGACAGGTCGGTCTCACACCCGCCTACAACAGTTTGTTTTAGGAGCCCCGATGGAGCGAGTGGCCGTGGACATCATGGGCCCCCTACCATGCTCAGACAGCTTAGAGACAGCCCATGCAATTGCCCTGAGGCAACAGGAGCAAGCGGGCATGCGCCAGAAACTGAACTATGATGTAAGAGCGATGGGCCGACACTTTACTCCAGGAGAGCTGGTCTGGGTGCACAACCCTCGTAGGAAGAAGGGACGGTGCCCGAGACTGGTCAGTCAGTGGGTGGGTCCCTGCAGAGTGTTGGAGCGCCTGGGGGAGGTGGTCTACAGAGTGCAGATGCCCCAAAACAGGAGAAGAGTAGCTCTGCACAGGGACAGGTTGGCCCCCTATGCACCGCAGCCCCCAGAAGGCCAATGGTCGGGGTCTCGGGTGTGTCCGCCAACGTCCCCAGAAGTTTTATCACTGCCGTCGAACGAGGTCCCAGCCGCAGAGTCGGGAGCGCTCTGCTGGGAGCTCGCCCACAACAGACGAGGAGGGCCACAAGACGGTTTGATGACGTTTTTTGTTCCCTCGTGGGCGAGGGACTCTGTAGTGGGGGGGTAGTGTAACGACCCTGTGTTTGGTTCTGCTTTGGGTCCAAGTGTTTCTGTGTTCTGTTGAGTTGTTGTGATTCTGTTGACCCCCGCCCTCATGTGTTGGACTGGTCTTGGGGGTAGGGGAGGGGTAGGAGCAGGGAGGAGGGACCGGGAACAGAGAGACGAAGAAGAAGAGCCGGAGAGCGTGTTGTTGTTAGCAGGCAGCTAGCAGTGTGTTCGCTCGTGTGTGTACCGCGTTTCTGTTGAGGCGTGAGCTGCAGCCTCGGTAATAGCAGCTCATCCCTGTTTCTGAATAAACCCCGTTTGGCTGGACTCCGTCTGCAGTGTTGGCGTCATTACAATATTATCTACCTGGATGATTGAGCCTTTTTTCAACTTGTGTATGTTAGCGCATCCATTCATTCATTATATTCTGCTTATCCCAATGCTGGGTCACAGGGGGCAGCAACTTGATCAGGGAGGTACAGACATCTCTTTCCACAGCCACCTCTTCCAGCTATTCTGGGAGGACTCCAATGCGTTCCCAGGCCAACCGAGTGACATAGTCCCTCCAGCGTGTCCTGGGTCTTCCCCAGTGTCTCCTCCCAGTCGGACATGACCGAAGCACCTCCCTAGGGAGGCACCCAGAAAGCATCCTTACCAGATGCCCGAACCAGTTCAAATGGTTCCTCTCGATGTGGAGGAGTATGCCATCCATCCATCCATCTTCTTCCGCTTATCCGGGGTCGGGTCGCGGGGGTAGCAGCCTAAGTAGGGAGGCCCAGACTTCCCTCTCCCCAGCCACTTGGAGCAGCTCCTCCGGGGGAATCCCAAGGCGTTCCCAGGCCAGCCGAGAAACATAGTCCCTCCAGCGCGTCCTGGGTCTTCCTCTGGGTCTCCTCCCGGTGGGACATGCCCGGAACACCTCACCAGGGAGGCGTCCAGGAGGCATCCTAACCAGATGCCCGAGCCACCTCAACTGGCTCCTCTCGATGTGGAGAAGCAGCGGCTCTACTCCGAGTCCCTCCCGGATGACTGAGCTTCTCACCCTATCTCTAAGGGAGAGTCCAGCCACCCTGCGGAGAAAACTCATTTCAGCCGCTTGTATCCGAGATCTTGTTCTTTCGGTCATAACCCAAAGCTCATGACCATAGATGAGGGTGGGAACGTAGATCGATCGGTAAATTGAGAGCTTTGCCTTTTGACTCAGCTCTCTCTTCACCACGACAGACCGGTACAGCGCCCGCTTCACTGCGGACGCTGCACCTATCCGCCTATCGATCTCACGCTCCAGTTTTCCCTCATTCGTGAACAAGATCCCAAGATACTTAAACTCCTCCACTTGGGGCAGGACCTCCTCCCCGACCCGGAGAGGGTGGTGGAGTATGTTTGAGCAAAATTAGTTAATCATTTACCAGTCATTTTTAATCTTGTTTTATAAGCTTTTCAGTTCCACAGATTCATCTGAACTGCATCCACTCAAATGTCTCCAAGATTTTGAAAGTTTCAGCCATCATCTTCTGTTCCTCTTGATATCTGTCATTCTCTGATCTAGCCCAGTTCTCATGATGTTGGCAGGTGAACACATTAGAACATCAAACTTTGACCTGTTTTGATAATATTGCACTTGGAAAGCTGCCACACATTGCAGATATCTGATCATACATGTTCAGCAATGCATCAGAATGAGTACGATGCACTGTTGCAGTGAGCTGGAATACAAGTAAAGTTAGCTTAACCAGATAAGCAAAATTATGCATGGACAAATGTAACGATCTAACACAAAATCTCTGAAAGTGTTTAAATGAACCCAGAAAAGAATAGAATCAGCTTTAAAAAATAATGTTGTTGCATTCTAAAGAAGAAAATATAATAAAACACAAAGCAGGGTTATTTCTTCATTTTTAGTACATGAAAAGGCATATCTCACCAATCTATTTATCTAAGTGCCGTACTCTAGTAAACTTTGACATAAAACTGCAAGCCTATTTATTGTTGACCCAAAACAAAGAAGTTTGGAACCTTGTACAACATTTAGGTCTCTTACAACCCATGGAAATGTCAATCCCATTTAAAACAAACCCCAAGATCCCAAAGTTTTCCCCACTAAAACAGCTAATCTGTCTCTTGAGAAGCAGAGAGGAATGTCAGAATGAGTGAACTCAAACTGACCTGACTCCTCCAGGTGAGCTGTTTGACTTTGTGAGATTGTTCCCCTGTGGGCCCCAATAAATATTCTAAGGCGTTTCATGTTGCCTGGTGGAAATTCAACCTTTCTTCCTGCTGACTCTAAGCTTTTACTCAACCTAAACAGCCCACAGAGGTACCAAACAATGTGAGTCATACAGTAAGTAGCCCAATTTTTCCTTTCTAAATCAATTATTTTGAAGGTGGTGGCATTTTGTATGGGTTCCTTGTACATGTATTGCACTATATTGACTGTAGTCCAGCATCATCGACCTTTAGTTTTCTATTTCACTATGAAACAAAAGAGGTGTAGAACAATTCCATGCAGAGCGTAGGATGTAACCCTGCCAAGGTTTTCCCTAAAAATGAATCAGTACCAAAATGGGATTCAGTGCCAGAGTGGCATGGTGCTATTCCACCCTAACAAAAGGCAGCTAAGCAGAATTGAAAGTAGAAGCTGCAGGCAACAAGCAGGTGAAAACCATCTGAAATAAATACATGTACCTTATATTTGGAAAGTTGGCTCAGTTTCCGTGTGAACCAAACCACAAAATTCAAATGTGTCGTACAATTGCATGTCAAAGGGCATGATAAATTTATATTAGCAAATGTATCGCTACCATCAGGCTGGGTCACATAAGGTCAAATAAATATTTAGAAATGTTATTCTGGAAAGTGAATAAGTTTTACAAGATTGTAAAGAATCAGTTATCTCTGAGCTCTGGACAGCTGAGCTGATTGAGAAGTAAACAATGAACTTTATTTATCAAAGTGACAGATAACAAGCATAACAATCAGAACCCAACAAGACAATCTGCCAAATTACTAATGGAAACTAGTGAGTATTTGTACATGGAAGGATGATTACTGAGTGAAAACAGGTGTGCTAATTTCAGATCAGATGTGTGTGGAGCTGGAAGCAGAAACAACTAAGAGCATTTAAAAGCCAAGGTACTACAAGAACAACACTGATAATATTAGGAAGCACAATACAAATAATAATTTTAATATAATGGAACTCAATAAATACATATTGATAATTAGGAATGAACTTAAAGCACAAAACTTAGGACAAATCCCCTAATAATGAGCCCACATTACACTATTTAAATTTGGTGTGAACTATCTAGGAGTCTAGTTCAGAGAAGATTGCCAAATGTCGTGACTATTTTCTACTTGTGAACATATCTAATATATAGTATTTACAATTCTAAATCATTTTTTCCCCCTTAAAAATAACAGTAAAATGGGATTGATCAAATATAATAATCTGGTCTATATGATTTAATTTGAATGGAACAGTGGCTGTGTTCAGGGTTCACTGATGGAATAACTTGATTTGCATGAATTAACAGGACAGACTGACATATCCATACACTCAGGTGGCTATTTTTACTGCAAAGTCTTCGATTCACACATTTGCACACATGAACGCTTGCTGACACTATGTCTGTAGATGTACAAGTAGACGAGCACTCTCTTGTGGTCTCATGATCAGGGGCAGGTGAAGTTGCATGCTCATATTCTGGTGGCATTTTTGCAATTAAAGTGAACCCTCTGGCTATCTTTCCACTGAGTGCACAAGCCAAATATCAGGGCATGTTGTGGTGCTGCTTTGCTCCCCTAGTGGAACTAATTAGATGTTCCCAAAGGACAGCCCTGTCATCACATTGTTCTGCCCACAATACAGCCTCAGTGGCCCCACAAGGGAAGCAGTGGTCCAAATTAACCCAGCGACTGGCAATTTTATACAAAGGACCTTATTTCAGAAATCTCAATTTTAAAAGCTGTGAATAAACCTATAATGTTTCTTAAACAGTTTACATTCTCAAGCTGTGTTTCTGTTGTTCAAGATAGACTTTAACAAAACAGTAGATGAAGAATGTTGTATCTGAAAGTTATTTTTAGTTAGTCAATCTCTGCAATAGTTTTTTAGAATGTCTGTTGAAAAGACAAGAGCGGCAACAACTTATTTGTCTTTTTCCAGGCAGCTGCATTTCAAACATCCTTCTACCAATATACCCACTGTCCCTCCTCTGGACATGTCCAATCCAAACTTTCTCAGTCTGGCCTCTCTAACTTTATCTCCCAGTTGTCCAGCCTGTGCTGTACTTCTGATTATCTTTTTGCTAATCCAATCCATCTTTGTCATTCCCAAGGAGAACTCAACATATTCAGCTCTGCCACGTCCAGTTCTGTCTCCTGTCATTTGGTCATTGCCACTGTCTCCAGACCATAAAACATAGATGGTCTCACTACTCTTAAGCATTGGTAAATGGTAAATGGAGCTTATTTATATAGCGCTTTCCAGCCCCCTGTGAGGAGCCCCAAAGCGCTTTACAATATTGTGGTATGAATGATGATTTAAGCTTGTTCGGCAGCCACAGGATCTGAGCACATTGAATTCATGTAGTATATCATGAACTCCTTTGACGCTAAATATGGATCTGTTGGCTATTCAGTGCTTTTGATTTATGCATTGTCTTTGCTGTTATTTCTAAGATTCTGCAATTTAGTTAAGGTTTATTTAAATAATAAATCATGACCATATCCATATAAATGCCCTATATTGTTTATTTCAGCTTACATTTGATATATTTCAAGGCACATTTATTATTTAAAAGTTTAATTTTGTCCTGGTAAGTAAAATGTTAGAATTAAAGGGTACATTTAGTTTTTAATTGTACCTGTATAGAGTTTTAAAGACTAGTACTGTATTGTGTTATATACATGGTAAAATACTCTAATTTTCATGTCTTATCATTTAATGGGATGTGTCAGACAAATAACGCAATGGAGCACCAGACAGTTTTTGGCTAAATGTCAAGGTTTGAAAAGCCGTTTGGTAATCCCTGCGGGCATTTATTTCATGACATTAAGAAACTGTTTTAGATTGTTATACATTTGCTCACATTCAGTTGAGGGGCTGCTAAAACAGTTCAATGTACTCAAAGCAAATGTGTGGAATTTGAAAAATAAATACAAATCTTTCAATGTCATGACACACTCATTGATTTTAAACACACAATGAAGGTATGATGTGTTGTGAAGAAAATATAAATTTAGATTCAACAAACACTATGGTTTAATTTCAGGAATTGCATCCATCCATCCATTATCTCTACCCGCTCCTTCCTTTTCGGGTTGTAGGGGTCACTTGTGCTCATGTCCAGCTATCACTGTGCAAGAGGTGGGGGACACCCTGGCCAGGTCAGTCCAACACAGGGACATATGGAGACAAACAAGACAATCAACCATTCACTCTCTCACTCCAACTTAGGGACAATTTAGAGTTACCAGTCAGCCTAATATGCATGTTTTTGGTCAGTGGGAGGAAACCGGAGTACCCGGAGAAAACCCACAAATGCTTGGAGAGAACATGCAAACTCCACCCAGAAAGGCCCCGGCCGGGATTTGATCCGGCAACCTTCTTGCTGAGAGGCAACAGGTCTATCAACTGTGCCACCGTGCTGCCCCATTTTAGGATTAAAATTTTTAAAACAGATTTGCAAATAAACAAACTAATAAAAATACTGGGTATTTTTAAAATTTCTGGTACTATATTTGCACCTAGGATACTAATTATAGTAAATATATTTTGCAGTAACAGAATGCTGCTGCTCAGCTTTTAACTGGCACACGAAAGTTTGACCACATTTCCCCTGTTTTAGCCTCCCGTCACTGGCTGCCTGCATGTGCATTTTAAAATTCATTTTAAAATGATTTAATTTGCTTTTAAATCTCTTAATGGATTTGCCCTGTCCTATCTGTCTGAGTTGCTACATCCATATACACGCTCTCGATTCCTCAGGCCAGCTGATCAGCTGCTCCTGAGTGTGCCGAAGACAAAAGCATATGCTCAGAGGAGACCGTATTTTGCAGCTCCTAAACTGTGGAACGACCTTCTCTTGAACATCAGACAGGCCGCTTCCCCATCTGTTTTTAAATCCCTTCTTAAAACCCATCTCTTCTCTCTGACCATTGACACCATCTGTGATGTTGGCTTTTATTTTATTTTATTTAATTTATTGACTACTTGTATGACTGTTTTGTTATGTGCACAGCACTTTGGTCCTATGGGTGTTTAAAGTGCTCTATAAATAAAGCTGGTATGGTATAATGTGGTATGGTATGGTAACAAAAATAAATAAATATAACTTTTAATCCCAAAAAGTTTTTTTACAAGGAATATTTCTAAATATTTAAACTGGGCTGTGGCTCATCTGCCCTGCATATCATCAAGAGATGGGCAGTTATGCATTTGTTTTCCAAAATATCGATGTTATTACATTTAGCAGGGCTCATTTGGTCACAGATGAGAGACAGACAAACAAATAACAGAGTTAGAAAAATGTGGAAAATAATACCATGGCGTCTAAAAAAGTTAAGTCTGTCCCTCTGGACATTCAAAAAAACAAAATAAAACAAAACAATAAAAGGAAGAAACGTTTTGTCTTTCATCCAAAGACTTCTTGGTCTTTCAAATATTATTATTATTATTATTATTATTATTATTATTATTATTATTAGTCTTATTATGATGATGATGATTATTATTATTATTATTATTATTACAGTATTATTATTATTATTATTATTATTATTATTATTATTATTATTATCATATAAGTATTTCGGACGAAAGACAAAACGTTTCTACCATTTTTTTGTTTTGTTTTGTTTTTTGAAAGTCCATAGGACAACATTTAACTTTTTTTTTTCTACCTGGATTATTGAGCATGCATCAGAATACAGCTAGTCCCCGACTTACGAGCGAGATCTGTTACTACGACTATCTCGTAAGACAAAAATCTCGTATGTCGGGGACTACCTCTATTTAACGCACGAGCCACCACTGATACACGTTCATGTACGGTAATGAACAGTTACCAAGTTAACAAGCACTTCGCCTATCCTAATTATCCTAATTATAAAAAAAAACACATACATAAAAAAAAAAAATTCTTACTTTGAGCTGCAGCTTGTCCGTCTGTTTGCATGTTAGCTCTTGCACGTCCGAGCTCCACTTCGTGCAGGTCCACGCAGTCCAAGCTGTTTACAGGAAGGACTGTTAGCTTGTTAACACCATACATTTGGAGCCAGAAAAAGATTTAAAAATTAATAACTTAATGAAAGCTGTTTCTCTGCGGTGTCCGTTTATCCAAAACCATATGCGTGCGTTAGCCGCCATTAGCTGCACCTGTTAGCATTAGCCCATCCAAAAAGGTTGTATGCAGGGTTTCTCTGCGTTTTAGCATGTTAGCTTCTCTGTTAACTCGGTGTCCCCGACATCTTAGGCTGCAAAGTGGCGTGGTGGCAGAGCGATCCACGGTTGCTGCTCCAGCTGCGTTAGCTCCGGCATTAGCTGTGTGTTAGCCCAGCCCATGAGCTGCTGTTGTCGTCTGGCGCGGTGTGGTGGCAGAGCGATCCGCGGCTGCTGCTCCGGGCCTGAGATGTCCACAGAGTTCACCGAGCATTTCCAGCTAATTTATCCGTATGAGGCAACACTGATAGGACACACGGTCCTCCACAGCCAGCTGGCAGGAGCCGAGACTGTAACTAAACGTAAAATGGAGGGCACCGGCGGCATTTCTGGAAATGGCTGGAAGCTGCGCAATTATGATTAAAAATTATAATTTTTATTAGAATTATTATTTATAAAGCCTTTAAAACAACCACAGCTGCAACAGAGTGCTGTACACATGAATTTAAGAACATTTAAACAAAAAAACAAAAAAGTTTTTATTTTTGTTTCATATTTTAAGAAATATGATAACCTTGTAAAGTCGGAACCTCGTAAGTCGATGTGCTCGTAAGTCGGGGACTACCTGTACCATGGCGTCATAACTTAATGCAAATAGCTAAACTCTTAAATTATCCATCCATCCATTTTCTTCCACTTATCCGGGGTCGGGTCGCGTGGGTAGTAGCCTAAGTAGGGAGGCCCAGACTTCCCTCTCCCCAGCCACTTGGAGCAGCTCCTCCGGGGGAATCCCAAGGCGTTCCCAGGCCAGCCGAGAAACATAAATTATCCAACAATACAAAATTTCAATCAGTATTTAAAGGCAACATT
>JBBPBX010044100.1:1864-27612 GCA_038048925.1 Garcialebias charrua | reverse complement strand
TATATATATATATATATATATATATATATATATAGTATATATATATATATATATATATATATATATATATATATATATATATATATATATATATATATGTATATATATATATATATATATATATATATATATATATATATATATATATATATATATATATATATATATATATATATATATATATATATATATATATATATATATATATATATATATATATATATATATATATATATATATATATATATATATATATATATATATATATATATATATATATATATATATATATATATGTGTATATATATATATATATATATATATATATATATATATATATATATATATATATATATATATATATATATATATATATATATATATATATATATATATATATATATATATATATATATATATATATATATATATATATATATATATATATATATATATATATATATATATATATATATATATATATATATATATATATATATATATATATATATATATATATATACTATATATATATATATATATATACAGTGGTGGGCAAATGAACGCTAGGTAGCGCTAAAGCGCTAATCCGCTTACAGTGGACCTAAACTTTTTGTCAGCGTTTTTGTGAATTGACTAACTTTTATAATTCATAAGCGGATTTGTGCTATTTTTATTTAAAATGCAGTACCGCTAATAACTAATTATCTATCAGTAAAAACCAATAAACTTATTTACAAGCTCTTATGCTGCTTGTTTTACCTTTTTCCCCACCGTAAACAGCAGAGAGGAGGAAGGGTGTGAGGGGGAGGGGGGCAGAGCTGAGAACAGACTCGGATCTACCATGTAGGTAAATGCCTGGGGGTCCCATTTCAGCAGTGGCCCCGGCCCCGCCTCGCCCCGTGCAGTCACCTACATCACTAACATTGATCCTGCTTGTTAATGTACATTTAACATAAAAATAATTATAGTTACGATGAAAACGATCATTAAATACGCAATTAAAAAAACGGTCGATTTCTTTATCCCCCTACTAAAAATGGACTATTCCATCTTGACATCTTCCGGGTCACTCAGAGGTGAACTCGGGGGCTAATTCTGTGGCTACTGTTTGTGCTGGGTACTTGGATAAATCCGTAGAGAACCCCGCTGTTTCAAGCCAAATTAACGCGGCCGGAGGAGTTTATTGAGGGTTTTGTGTCGACCATTTGACGGTGAGTCGTTATTTTTATGTATTTTAGTTACTTTTCATTAAATCTGTTGACTACCTATAGACGCTAACTCTGTGTCTGCCTGTTGGTAGTGCTGGGTTACTAATGGATAAATCCGTAGAGAACCCCGCTGTTTCAAGCCAAATTAACGTGGCCGGATGATTTTATTGTGTGTTTTGTGTCGACCATTTGACGGTGAGTCGTTATTTTTATGTATTTTAGTTACTTTTCATTAAATCTGTTGACTACCTATAGACGCTAACTCTGTGTCTGCCTGTTGGTAGTGCTGGGTTACTAATGGATAAATCCGTAGAGAACCCCGCTGTTTCAAGCCAAATTAACGTGGCCGGATGATTTTATTGTGTGTTTTGTGTCGACCATTCGACGGCGAGTCGTTAGTTTCATGTATTTGGGTTACTTTTATGTATAAATGCGGTGGCGACACACCCGTGTATTTGAGATTTAAACGTGGTTTTAGGGATTAAAAGATCATTCTATTTTTTGTTAATTTCGTGGCCGAATAGAATATATGTACGTAAAGTATTAAATAAATCCTTTGATTTTTGTAATTTCATCCTTTTAGGATCATTTTTGTTACTTTTCAGTTGGCAGTGTAGTGCAAATATTGATAACGCTGCCGGCTATATATAAATATATATATATAATATATAAATATATAAATAGCGGATTAGATTAGCTTCCCCTAATTTTCATAAGACATTTGTGCTTTTGAAATTGTGGACCTAAAAAAATTAATAAGCGTTTTAGAAATTGTGGAACTAATTTTTTAATTAGCGGTGCCCAGAATTGTATATATTCATTCAACCTTTATTTATACAGGCTAGCCTCGTTGAGTCACGGGGACTCATTTACAAGAGGGACCTGTCTCACTCACACCAAACAACCATCCACTCTCACACTCACACCTAGGGTCAATTTAGAGTCACCAATCAGCCTAACAAGCATGTTTTTTGGTCTGTGGGAGGAAACCGGAGTACCCGGAGGAAACCCACGCATGCACGGGGAGAACATGCAAACTCCACCCAGAAAGGCCCCGGACCGGGATTTGAACCGGCAACCTTCTCGCTGAGAGGCAGCAGCTCTACCAGTTGTGCCACCGTGCTGCCCAAATATATATACATATATATATACACACATACATATATATAAATATATATACACATACATATATATACATGCACTTAAAAGGTTCCAATTAATTAAGAACTTTATTTGTTTTATAAATTTAATAGACCATCTATAACAGACCTGGGCATTGTAAGGCCCCAGGGCCACATGCGGCCCTTTGGTTGACTCTGACCGGCCCCCGTAAGGGGAGTTACAACAAAAAAATAGTTTCTAATTTTACCTCATTTGTGGACTGCATTGCTTTAATTTTGATGTCTTTTTAAAATTCACGTACAAAATGATGCAATATGTAAATCAAGACATGCGCAATGTGCATGATTGCATTGTTGTCAAGTCACAAGACAACGTTAGCCCTCAAAAATGTCCACTCATGCTTTTTATTTTGTTGATTAATCATAACTAATACTTTTACCAGTTTGTCTAAACAATGATATTTACTGCTTTTAATAAAGAAATACTATTAATATGCAGTATTGAATTATGTCATTTCGCCCGGCCCCCCACAATATTTTCTATTTCTCATGTGGCCCCATGGAAAAAATAATTGCCCACCCCTGATCTATAATGTCCATATTTTTAACACAATTTCCAGTTTACTGTACACTGTACTATAAAAAAGAGAAGAAAATGTCCTTACTTTTATGGAAGGGGTGTTGCAAGGGAGGGAGAAAGGCTTATTGGGAGGGAGTTGCAGAAGTTGCTGGTGCAGGTGAGTGAGGAGGGGCAGGTGAGTCCAAAATGGCAGCTGAGGTGGAGGGGCAAGTGATGCAGAAGGTGATGTTGATGCTGGTGCAGGTGAGTGAGGAGGGGCAGGTGAGTCCAAAATGGCAGCTGAGGTGGAAGGGGCAAGTGATGCAGAAGGTGATGTTGATGCTGGTGCAGGTGAGTGAGGAGGGGCAGGTGAGTCCAAAATGGCAGCTGAGGTGGAGGGGCAAGTGATGCAGAAGGTGATGTTGATGCTGGTGCAGGTGAGTGAGGAGGGGCAGGTGAGTCCAAAATGGCAGCTGAGGTGGAGGGGCAAGTGATGCAGAAGGTGATGTTGATGCTGGTGCAGGTAGTGAGGAGGGGCAGGTGAGTCCAAAATGGCAGCTGAGGTGGAAGGGCAAGTGATGCAGAAGGTGATGTTGATACTGGTGTAGGTGAGTGATGAGGGGCAGGTGAGTCCAGAAAGGCAGCTGAGGTGGAGGGTACTGGTGATGCAGAAGGTGCTGGTGAGTGAAGAGAGACAGGTGAGTCAGGAGAGGCAGTTGAGTTATATATAAAAAAAGAATAAAAAAGAAAAGGTAAAAGTCCTTACCTTTATGGAGGGGCAGGTGATGCAGAAGGTGCTGGTGAGTGAAGAGGGGCATGTGAGTCAGGAGAGGCAGCTGAGTTATATAAAAAAATAAAAAAAAAATGTTACCTTTATGGAGGGTCAGGTGATGCAGAAGGTGCTGGTGATGCTGGAGGGTCAGGTGATGCAGAAGTCGCTGGGTCAGGTGATGCAGAAGGTGCTGGTGATGCTGGAGGGTCAGGTGATGCAGAAGTCGCTGGTGGTGCTGCTACAGGTGAGTGAGGAGGGGCAGGTGAGTCCAGAAAGGCAGCTGAGGTGGAGCTCCCTGATCTGCTATACTCTTGGGCACGCGCCCAGCCTGAGCAAAGACAAACGCTTATTAAATTACTGTCAAATTCAGAATACAGTTTAATGTGTAATACAATCTTAATTTAATCTTTAATCTAAATAAACGGCATTCTTTACAATAAATAAACTATACTAACAATAATAAAAATCTTAATAAATACAATAACAGTCAGAACAATAAGCAGCAACAGACTGTTTACAATCTAACTAATCAAGTTTTAAGTTTTTGTCCAAAAAGACCAACTTGTCCACATTTTCTGCTAAAAGCACAGATCTAGTTGCAGTGAATATCTCCAGCGGTGGAGAAAATTATCTTAATAACAACAGTAGCAGCAGTGTGGCTGTATTTTTCCTCATTACTCACAACAAGCTCTTCTTGGACCTGCTCCCACCTGTCCCTGGAAAAGTTCAGAGTTCAGTCATCACAGACTTCTTTGCTGTAGGTGATCTGGCAAATTTCCCTGAAGCGGAAGAAGTCAACTGCTATCTCTGTCCCAGACTGGAAAAAAAAAACACAAAGAGAAAGAAGCTCAGAGGTAGGGCTGGACGATATGGCCAAATTTTTTATCACGATATAGTTCTTAATTTCGGTCGATAACGATATAATTCGATATCGATATAAACAATATAAAAGCCTAAAAAAAACTATAAACTATACAAATAAATTAATGTTCACCTTGTATTTGTATTTAGCCTCCAAAAAGATGGAAATCACCATCAAATAAACATAAACTTCTCAACCCAATAATTCTCATTTGTCATCTGGACAGTTTATTTTTTATAGAAACGTTTCACCCTCCATCCAGTTTCTATAAAAAAGAAACTGTCCAGATGACCCAACTGAGAATTATTGGATTTGGTACCTGGATTATTGAGCATGAACTTTCTTGCCATAAAATTCTCAACTGTGTCAATATTAATAGTTTTAACTTTAAACATCTTTAAAATTTACAGCATTGACATTTATAGTTAATTAAATAAAACTTTTGGGTGTTGTTATTTATAAGAAGCTGACATAAAAATCTCATGGAAATTACTTAAAGAATAAAAATAACAAAATCAATTGCATTACTGTATAAAGTAAAATAGTTTTTGAATGACAAAGTTTTGAATACATTGTATAATGTAATGATTGTTCCATATTTAATCTGTTGTATTGAAGTTTGGGGAAAAGCATACAAAACAATTACAAACCCTGTTTTTATTTTATAAAAAAGAGCTTTAAGAATTATTAGTAGGAAGTGCTATGGTCACCCAACAAATATTTCATCAGTTAAAATTATTAAAATTTTATGATTTGGTTGAACATAGTATTTTACAAGTCATGTATAAAACTAAAAAAAAAATACCCCCCAAATATTCAATTAAAATTTGTTTAAAGTTATTAAACCCTGAAGGGAATGTAAATGTTTGTAAAATCTTCATTTAGAACTAGTGTGAAGGAGCTGAGTTGTAAATCAGGAAACAAGATTGTGTTGACTTGATATCACCATAAACATTTCTAAAACTATTTATATGTTTTAAAAGATGATTAAATCAAAGTTGTTGGGAAGGTGTGGTGCAGGTGAAATGAAGGTTGATGTTTGTTTGTAGTTATTTTGTATTTTTTAAACAAGGGGCAGATATTATAACACTATTTTCGTCTTTCTGCACCTTTTCAGTGTTTTTTCTTCTTCTGATGAATTTGTTTTATTTTGAATTTAAAAAAAACATGCAGAGCTGGGGCTGTTTGTTTACATCGTAGTTTCAGGGACACGTTGGCTCAAACTTTATTGTTCTTCATCTTCTGACTCTCATCATATTATATCGAGTGGAAACTCTTCACATTAAACAAGTTAGATGTTCCCACCGCTAGTTAGAACGACTCTGTCACGTTTTGAAAAATAAAGAAACCGAGTAAGACTCGCTGCAGATGAGACCTGCAGTTTAACAAAACCGAACTACGTCCACACCGACAAATTAGTCTTTCCTCTCATCAGTGATGTCGTCTCTTTCTCTTCGCTTGTGAAACTTTGTTCAGTCACATTCTGACGGTCATGAGCACTCGTTTGACTCGTTTTGAAGCGAAAACTTAACGCGCTTTGGAGACTAGCTTAGCTTTTAGCCTGCTACCGCTAACGCCTGCTGCTGGAGTGAGCGCTGCGTAATAACAACATCACCACGCACGTTTTGTGTCACAGCTTTTTCTGTCCGGGCGGGTTGTAGAAGCAGCCGCTTCAACCCGAACAGAAACAGAAAAACGTCAATGAAACGTTGTAAAATCCTATCGAAATATCGAAAATATGCTTAAACTTCATATCATCGTTATTGAATAAAAGTATATCGCGATATTTATCGTTATTGAATTATCGTCCAGCACTACTCAGAGGTGACAGGGCCTTCTCAGTTGCAGGTCCAAGACTGTGGAATGAGTTGCCACTGAGTGTCAGGTAGGCTCCCTCACTCACAGTATTTAAGTCTCGCGTAAAAACCCACTTCTATTCTCTCGCCTTTAACATAGTGCTGGACGATAATTCAATAACGATAAATATCGCAATATACTTTTATTCAATAACGATGATATAAAGTTTAAGCATATTTTCGATATTTCGATAGGATTTTACAACGTTTCACTGACGTTTTTCTGTTTCTGTTCGGGTTGGAGCGGCTGCTTCAACAACCCGCCCGGACAGAAAAAGCTGTGACACAAAACGTGGGTGGTGACGTCGTTGTTACGCAGCGCTCAGTCCAGCAGCAGGCGTTAGCGGTAGCAGGCTAAAAGCTAAGCTAGTCTCCAAAGCGCGTTAAGTAGGGATGTGCCGATCAGGTTTTTTGAAACCGATACCGATACCGATCACCTATGTGTGACGATCACCGATACCGATCACAATTACCGATTGCCTATATGTGAGCCGATCACATAAACCGATCACCGATCACCGATCAAATGGCTTACCTGTAATTTATGAGTGCTGCTTCTGGCTACAAGATCTGAAAACTTTTCAGATCTTGTAGCCAGAAGCAGCACTCATGTTATTTTCAGAACCATAAAATCACCATAATTCAGACAAAAACATATTTTTACTAATTTATTTCAGAGAACAAAGTAAATAAAAGTAATTATCAACTGCATTATCAAAGAAAAATGTTTACATTACTAACTTTCAATAAATAAAAAAAAAGGTATTTTATTGTTTAAAAAAAACACATCTATTACTTCATATAAAAAACTAAAATACCCCATTTGCTACTTAAAGCTGCACTGTTGGCTGTTTTTACAAATGGCTTTATAAATACGTAAAGTATCATTATTATTATTTTTTTTAAATAATTTCGTGCTTTTTTGAACAACTTCCTGCGGGAACCAGGTGGCGGTAATGCGCTTAATATGAGTTCGCCAACCGCCATTAAACTCTATAGAAGAAGAAGAAGAACCAGGAAATACCGCCTCCACACTCGGCAGTCGGCTTTTGGAGGACTGTTTCTCCCATAAGAGGATGCCTCATACGGATAAATTAACTGGAAACACTCCCTGAACTCTGTGAATGTCTCAGGACTGGAGCAGCAGCCGCGATCTCCGCCGAGCGCTCACACAGCACCGCGCGAGACCAGCAGCTCATGGTATGAGCTAAGGCTAACATGCTAAACCGGACCTGCAGCAGACAGCCGGCTTTGTGCGATCAGAGGTTCCTGGAGCTCGCCTCGATGTCGGACTGGAAGCAGAAGATATCGGGGGACACCCAGCTAACTTGGAATAACAAAGCCGACAGCCTTTTTGAAGCCGCAGCTAAACTGGACTGCCCGTAACTGCGCAGCGGAGCGGACTCGGTGGAGCTACTCGGTGGAGCTACATGCTAACAGGTGTTGCTTATGGCGGCGCTGGCAGACGGCTTTTGGTAAGTTATTAAAACGTATTAAAACATTTTAATGACGAATTAGGTTTGTTGTGTTGAAGGACTTCGTTGAAATTCTTCCACGAGGTACTTTTTCGTCGCACGTTTTGCAGTTAGCAAACTTCGCATCACAGGCTCTGTGATCGGTAATTGAAGGCAAAAGCCGATCACATCCGCTTTAATGATTATCGGTGACGATTGATCGGTTTCCGATCGATCGGCACATCCCTAGCGTTAAGTTTTCGCTTCAAAACGAGTCAAACGAGTGCTCATGACCGTCAGAATGTGACTGAACAAAGTTTCACAAGCGAAGAGAAAGCAGACGACATCACTGATGAGAGGAAAGACTAATTCGTAGGTGTGGACGTAGTTCGGTTTTGTTAAACTGCAGGTCTCATCTGCAGCGAGTCTTACGCGGTTTCTTTATTTTGCAAAACGTGACGGAGTCGTTCTAACTAGCGGTGGGAACATCTAACTTGTTTAATCTGAAGAGTTTCCACTCAATAGAATATGATGAGAGTCAGAAGATGAAGAACAATAAAGTTTGAGCCAACGTTTCCCTGAAACCACGACGTAAACAAACAGCCCCAGCGCTGCATGTTTTTTAATTCTAAATAAAACAAATTCATCAGAAGAAAAAAAACACTGAATGAAAATGTGCAGAAAGACGAAAATAGTGTTATAATATCTGCCCCTTGTTTAAAAAATACAAAATAACTACAAACAAACAACAACCTTCACTTCACCTGCACCACACCTTCCCAACAACTTTGATTTAATCATCTTTTAAAACATATAAATAGTTTTAGAAATGTTTATGGTGATATCAAGTCAACACAATCCTGTTTCCTGATTTACAACTCAGCTCCTTCAAACTGTAAGAGTGGCACCTGCTGCAGCTCCAAGATGGCCGCCAATTGTCCACAGCTGACGGTCATCCACCTGACGAGCTACACCTCTACTTAAGGCTGCAGTCGAGTTCTGCTCTTCGCTGAAGCCTTCTATGCCATACTTGGTATTTATGCCTCTAGCCAGTTTGTGAGTCTATTGAGAGAAACTTACCCTGTGCTTGTTTTGTTCTCAGCCCTCGGATTCTCCTGGTTCCAGCTCTTTGCTTGTCGTGCTTTGCCCTCCAGCCACTTGCCTGCCTCACTCGCCCTCTGGGACTCCATCTCAAGGACTTAAGGACTCTCTGGGACCATCCTCCTCTCTTCATCCGTAAGGAAACACAACAACAAACAAACAGGATCAATTACCCTGGAAGACTTTTCTGATCAAACCCATCTGACTGTCTGTTTTTTCATCTTCCAGGAAACCCAGAGGACCCTTGTATATTTGTAAATAGTAATTCCCCACTGTAAATAATAAACACTGTTACTTGCACCTTTTTGTCTTGTGTCGTTCTGGGTCTCGTTACCAACTGGGTTACCTTTTGAGATCTTAACACAAACTAGTCCTAAATGGAGGTTTTACAAACATTTACATTCCCTTCAGGGTTTAATAACTTTAAACAAATTTTAATTGAATATTTGGGGGGTATTTTTTTTTAGTTTTATACATGACTTGTAAAATACTATGTTCAACCAAATCATAAAATTTTAATAATTTAAACTGATGAAATATTTGTTGGGTGACCATAGCACTTCCTACTAATAATTCTTATAGCTCTTTAAAAACAAAACAAAAAAAACAGGGTTTGTAATAGTTTTACATGCTTTTCCCCAAACTTCACAACAGATTAAATATGGAACAATCATTACATTATTCAATATATTCAAAACTTTGTCATTCAAAAACTATTTTACTTTATACAATAATGCAATTGATTTTTTTATTCTTAAGTAATTTCCATGAGATTTCTATGTCAGCTTCTTATAAATAACACCCAAAAGTTTTAATTAACTATGAATTTCAATGCTGTAAATTTTAAATATGTTTAAAGTTAAAACTAATATTGACACAGTTGAGAATTTTATGGCAAGAAAGTTCATGCTCAATAATCCAAGTACCAAATCCAATAATTCTCAGTTGGGTCATCTGGACAGTTTCTTTTTATAGAAATTGGATGGAGGATGGAGGATGAAACGTGTCTATAAAAAAACTGTCCAGATGACCCGACTGAGAATTATTGGGTTGAGAAGTTTGTTTATTTGATGGTGATTTCCATCTTTTTGGAGGCTAAATACAAATACAAGGTGAACATTAATTTATTTGAATAGTTTATAGTTTTTTTTTTAAGGCTTTTATATTGTTTATATCGATATCGAATTATATCGTTATCGACCGAAATTAAGAACTATATCGTGATAAAAATTTTGGCCATATCGTCCAGCCCTACTTTAACACTATGTCATTTGTTTTGATCCTCTCTGTAATATACACTGTTCACCATTTTAGTTAGTTTCTGTTGCTATTTCTATCTATATTTTGTTTTTTTTGTTTTCCTGTCTGCTTTGCTTGTTTGTTTCTATTGTACAGCACTTTGGTTGGCCTTGTGTCTGTTTAAGTGCTCTAAAAATAAAGTGGTATGGTATATATTTCAAATGTTGATGGTTTTTACTGATAACTAATGAAAACCCTAAATTCAGTATCTCAGAAAATTGGGATATTACTTAGACCACTGGGGAAAAAAATAGGATTTTTAGAAATGTTGACCAACTAAAAAGTATGAACATGAAAAGTATGAGCATGTACAGCACCAATACTTAAGTTAAAGGTTCAGTATGCAGTTTCTGTAGAACTGCAGCAGTTAGAAATATTTTCAACAGGCAAAGCATTCTGATCCCTCCCCCTCAGAGCCATATGTGGCTCTGCCCCCTTGTGGTCTGTTGAATTTCAAATTCAAGCTCTGTTTTTATTGGCTGATTCAAATTCAAGCTCTGTTTTTATTGGCTGGTTACAAACTCTGTTTTTATTGGCTGGAAAATGGCGGGTCACCTTTTTTTTTTTTAGAAATGCTTATTTACCACCTGGAGAAGCAAGGGGACAATATTTTTTTTATTTTTTTTTCAGAGATTACCTGGCTAACATCAGTCTGTCAGGTATGGAGGACCAAACTGACATAATAATAAATAAAAGAATAAATATATATCCGACATAAAACAATACATATATAAATTAAAGTAGAAATATATATCCTAAATAATAATAAATAAAAGAATAAATATATAAATCAAAGTAGAAATATATATTTTAATGAGAAATAAAAGCATAAATATATATATTCTTTTTTATATCTCCTTACACATGAGAAATAAAAGCATAAATATATATATTCTTTTTTATATCTCCTTACACATGAGTTTCCGTCAATAACAATAGATATTTTGCTTTGCCTTTTTCTCGCTGTTTTTCCGTTTGCTATATTTATTGCTGTATTTATTTATTGCTGTATTGTTAGCTGCATTTATTTCTGTATTGTTTTCTCGCTGCATTTCTTCCTCGTCGTATGTTAATGAGGAGGGCTGCTTTCTAAATCCAGCTCTTCTATTGGTCAATAAACCGGAAATAGAACGATCAGTGTGCAGATCGATTGAGCATGCCTGCGCTGCAGTTCTCTCAGGAGATCTCCGTATTTGAGAGGAAGTAAACAACTATTAGAGATGTATCGTAGGATTGCTGAGGCACGTTGCTAGCTTAGCTGAAAGTAATACAGTCAGTGATGACTATTTACTGTTTCCAGTCGATGTTTTGAGTGAGTGGCTGCTCCAGGTAGCTGCAGACACTGAAGCTGACTCATTAGTTGTCCAGATTTTGGAGGAAGTGGCTTGTCGTTTGCACAAATCTGTGTACCCCACAAGAACAGCTGGAAGACCTGGATATTTGCTGCCCGCTGACGTCTTGGAATCATATCTTCATGCGGGTGTATCTGTCATGGATATTGGCAGACTTTTTGGGGTCAGTGAAAGAACAGTCTATAGGCGAATGGCAGAGTACGGTATAAGGTAAGTACACATGTGTGGTATTTCTTTTGCTACTTTGAACTTATTTGTATTTTATATTTTTATTATAATTCCAGTTGTTCCGGAACATCTGTTGTGTTCAAATATCGACTTTTAATAGTAAAACATATTATCTTAAGCCTTTAATCCACTTAAGAAGATATTCATATTCATCTACGATTAACTCGCGATCTGTTCAGGGTGTATTCTGCTTCTGGCCTACTGACCTCTGGAGATAGGTTCCCTCACCCATCATGACCCAACTAGGATAAGTGTTGATGGATTGATTGATTCATTCAAATATATTGAGTTGTAGATGGCATCAGAAAAGTATTTACGAATTTGTTGATGTCCACCATTCAGATACTTCCACATGACTGTTATGGTAATTCGTCTTCAAATTGTGTAATACATTTGTGTCAGAAATTCTGTCCATCCAATTTCTTCCGTGTGGAGAACCTCACTTTCAGTTGACTTTTATTTTTTCTTGTAGAGTATCTGACTCATACTGCAACATTGAAGATGATGAGCTGGATGGAGTTGTGCGAGAGATTCGAAGTCATCACCCTAATACAGGATACACGTTGCTATGGGGCTACTTGGCCAAAGTAAGTCAACAGATGAGCCTATGGCTGCTTATACCAACACCAATTGCAGTTGTATATAACATTGGATTGGTAACAAATAACAGTTTACCACAACGTAAAAGGATCACAAAGAAAATTACATGTCATACTGTTGAAAGTAACTTAAATGTTCTAATGTATTGCAGTGGCATAGCAATATTGTAATCTTATCTTAACTGTCATTATTACACCATGGACTCATTTCAATATGTTCATCACCTCCAAATCAAACACGTTTTAATTATGGTTTACTTAATTTTCAAGGAAGAAGAGTGCGAGAAGCATTGCACCGAGTTGACCAGCAAGGAAATTTGATGCGCACTTTCCAGCTTCGCACTGTTTCAATCAGTCAGATTTATATGGGTGATTAATAACACATATTTATGCCATGTGACAAACTCAAAACACACATTCAATTTTACTTTACACGGTCTTTAAAAAAGAGGAATTATGTTGACATTACAAATACATGTACCGGTACTCTTTAAAAGTACTGTAGTGAATAAGGACCTCAAGTGATGATTACACAGATTACTTTCATTAAGAAACTTTTCACAGAGACCAACTAACACAATGACATTAAAGCTGCAGTATGTAACATTTTTTATAAACATATTTCTTCACTCTGTCACTATCTCCTGACAGACTGATGTTAGCCAGGTAATCTCTGAAAAAAAATATACTGTATATATCTGTTGTCCCCTTGCTTCTCCAGGTGGTAAATAAGCATTTCTAAAAAGAAAAAGTGACCTGCCGTTTTCCAGCCAATAAAAACAGAGTTTGAATTTGAATCAGCCAATAAAAACAGAATTTGAATTTCAGCAGACCATGGGAGAGCAGAGCCATATATGGCTCTGAGGGGGAGGGATCAGAATGCTTTGCCTGTTGAAATTTTTTCTAAGTGCTGCAGTTCTACAGAAACTGCAGACTGAACCTTTAAAGTTTTTAAAATCGTCTTGGCATAAGTGAGAAATGTATTCTTAATGGAACTACTCTGTGTTTTAACGTAAACATTTACTCTGCTGAATAAGAGCATTGCAGTTATGATTTTCCTTCTCTGTGAATTCCAGGCCTGCATTCAACAAACAAACGAAAGTTTCTTCTACCAGTGATAATCAAAAATGTTTTTGTTGTCTATATAGATGGCGATTCGTTGTTCACGGGGGCATTGATGGCTTCAGTCGCCTCATTGTTTACCTGACTGCTGCTACAAACAATCGTGCCACAACAGTTCTTCAGAGCTTTCTTGAAGCTGTGAATACATATGGAGTGCCATCTCGTGTTCGTTCAGACAAAGGAGGGGAGAACGTACTAGTGGCACACTTCATGGTCTCAACCAGAGGCCAAAACAGAAATTCTCACATAACAGGAAGAAGCACACATAACCAGAGGTATTTAAATTAAAGTCTTGATTTATTCTCCATTCTCCATGTTTTCATACTGACTACTTCCATGGAAGTTGCTACCTTTTCCAAAATAGTATGAAAAATAACCGTCGTGAATTCCCGGGGTAAGTAGAAAGGTCTGGATCTCACAATCCTGAACTCAATGTCCACAGAGCAATAACTGGATACCGGGGTGGCGTTTTATTTTAAGTTGTTGGTCTTTATATTAGTGTATTATGACAACCTTTTTTTGCACGTTTTTCACACTAAAATGTATTTTCCATCCAGGATTGAGAGGTTATGGAGAGATGTGTTTGGGGCAGTGTTGGATCTGTTCTATACAACTTTCTGCTACCTGGAGACCGAGGGCCTGCTGCAAACAGACAACGAGGTGCACTTATACGCATTACACTGGACCTTTCTACCTTAAATCAACAGACATCTGCAATTCTTCACAGACGGCTGGAACCACCACAGACTACGCACAGAACGGAACCAGTCACCACTGCTGTTGTGGTCTCAAAACCCACGTGCAGGTCACGACCCCGCACAGGTTTGTTTAATTTATGCCGTTTTACAAAGTGCAATTGTAAATTTGCTTTTGTGGTTTAAAAAAACACCAGTGTGTGTAAACTGGATGCTATTTATATCATGTTCTCTTAACTCTTTGACAGGTTGACAACCAGTATGGTATTGATGGGGAGAGCCACTATGGTGGCCATCATGATGGCGTGAGTGACTGTGCCAGAGGTAGAGCTTCCAAGGCCTTTGACTCAGGTGGAAATTGAAACACTACCAGATCCAACGACCTTGTTTTCTAATGTGATAAATGTTTATTGCCAGACAGTTGATATTCTGACTGGAATCTTTGGAAGTATGTAAATTGAAGCTACAAAAGACATTTCCTTCATTCCTATTTCGGTGCAACTTTTTTTTCATTGATACATAAAAATCCTTTTTAGGTGGGTGTAATGTACTGTACTGTATTATCAAAATGTTTGTGCCGTCTTTTTTGCTGAAAGGTTCTGAAATTTACATCGTTATAACAGAGCCAACTTGCTATTTATTAAGACTGATTATTAATGGCAGCACGGTGGCACAACTGGTAGAGCTGCTGCCTCTCAGCGAGAAGGTTGCCGGTTCAAATCCCGGTCCGGGGCCTTTCTGGGTGGAGTTTGCATGTTCTCCCCGTGCATGCGTGGGTTTCCTCCGGGTACTCCGGTTTCCTCCCACAGACCAAAAAACATGCTTGTTAGGCTGATTGGTGACTCTAAATTGACCCTAGGTGTGAGTGTGAGAGTGGATGGTTGTTTGGTGTGAGTGAGACAGGTCCCTCTTGTAAATGAGTCCCCGTGACTCAACGAGGCTAGCCTGTATAAATAAAGGTTGAATGAATGAATGAATAATACTACACAGTGGTATTCAAGTTACATTCTATATTGTAAAAGAAAATAAATTGTATGTAAACTTATTTAAATTAAAAATATTCAGTGTTTACATGTGCTTTTTTCATGTTTATGTAATAAAGTCACCATTATTAAACCATTGTAATTTTATTTACAAATTCAACCACATCAGCTTTAACATTTTGTATGTAAGCAATTTCTAGATACGAAATTAATTAATATGATGGTCTAATATTTCCTAACATTTTCTGTGATACAGCTAATAAATGTGTTACCTGGGTAAACAATTTATATCAGCAGGTAGAAGCTTCAAAATATGTTCTACAATAACATTAAACTGTTTTATTTGAAACAAGAATGCAAAGTTCTGTCAAACTGAAGTAATTAACAAGTGCACTAGACACTACTTCATAACAATTAAAAAACATTTGAAAGTTGTAACTTTGAAAAAATACATAGTGCATTTCTAAGTGCATAAACTTGTAAAACGTTGAAACGGCCTGGTTCAAATTAGGCCAAAACCAGAGTAGCTTGAAGACATGCTGGCCATAAGGTGTTGGTGGAAGTCTGCATAGGTTTTGTGATTTTTGGACAACTTCAACGTCAGGAAGCAAGTGGATGACTGCGGGAGATGGCAGTCAACAACTTCTACCTCCAGATTGGAGCTGACCAGACCCCAGCCAGTCCAAAAAGTTAGTAGACTCCTTAGGTTGTCTGAGGTCCCTTAAAGACGTCAGCGGGCAGCAAATATCCAGGTCTTCCAGCTGTTCTTGTGGGGTACACAGATTTGTGCAAACGACAAGCCACTTCCTCCAAAATCTGGACAACTAATGAGTCAGCTTCAGTGTCTGCAGCTACCTGGAGCAGCCACTCACTCAAAACATCGACTGGAAACAGTAAATAGTCATCACTGACTGTATTACTTTCAGCTAAGCTAGCAACGTGCCTCAGCAATCCTACGATACATCTCTACTTGTTTACTTCCTCTCAAATACGGAGATCTCCTAAGAGAACTGCAGCGCAGGCATGCTCAATCGATCTGCACACTGATCGTTCTATTTCCGGTTTATTGACCAATAGAAGAGCTGGATTTAGAAAGCAGCCCTCCTCATTAACATACGACGAGGAAGAAATGCAGCGAGAAAACAATACAGAAATAAATGCAGCTAACAATACAGCAATAAATAAATACAGCAATAAATATAGCAAACGGAAAAACAGCGAGAAAAAGGCAAAGCAAAATATCTATTGTTATTGACGGAAACTCATGTGTAAGGAGATATAAAAAAGAATATATATATTTATGCTTTTATTTCTCATGTGTAAGGAGATATAAAAAAGAATATATATATTTATGCTTTTATTTCTCATTAAAATATATATTTCTACTTTGATTTATATATTTATTCTTTTATTTATTATTATTTAGGATATATATTTCTACTTTAATTTATATATGTATTGTTTTATGTCGGATATATATTTATTCTTTTATTTATTATTATGTCAGTTTGGTCCTCCATAGTCAGGAGGTAGTGACAGAGTGAAGAAATATGTTCATAAAAAAAGCTACATACTGAAGCTTTAAGCAATTTCATTTGATAAAACAAAATACTAGAAGGATGACAATAGTGTTTTCTTAAGACAATTCTTACAGCTCTTTTTTGTAAAATGAAAATTGACTGGGTTAAAGTTTTACAAGCAGTACCCCAAACACCAACACAGTAAATCAAATGTGGTACAATAATTGTGTTGTATAGCAAACTCAGAGCTTTTACATTCAAGAAGTCCCTTACCCTATACAATACTGCCACGGACTTTGATAATTTAGTTCTTACAAGGTTAATATGTTGCTTCCATGACAGTTTATCATCAATAATTACTCCAAGGAACCTGACTTCATTTACTCTGTGTATCTCGACGCCATCAATTTGAAAAGGAAAGTCCACAGAGAATTTTTTTTACTAAATATCATATAATTAGTTTTTTCAACATTCAAAGATAACTTATTTAGTTTAAACCAAGTTTGTAGTTTAGCAAACTCCCTCTTCATAAGTTCACAAATTTGATTTAGGTCTCCACCCGAGCAAAAGAAGGTAGTGTCATCAGCAAACATAACACAATTTAGGAATTCAGACACCTTGATTATATCATTAATGTACAAAATAAACAACTTAGGTCCAAGAACCGATCCCTGAGGAACTCCACATGAAATATCACACAGATGAGATCTGACATCATCAATTTGCACAAACTGTTTTCTTCCTGTCAAATAACTTGATATCCATTGTAAAGCTGGGCCCCTAATACCGTATTTTTCCAGTTTTTCTAATAAAATAGTGTGGTCAATGGTATCAAAAGCCTTTTTTAAATCTACAAATAAACTTATACAATATTGTTTATTATCAACTGCTGTTGTAATATGTTCCATCAACTCCATAAGTGCTAGGGATGTTGAATTATTAGATCTAAAACCATATTGACTGTCACTTAAGATATCATTTTTATCAAGAAAGTTGTCCAGTCTGGACACAAACAATTTTTCAAGAATTTTAGAAAATTGAGGCAACAAAGATATGGGTCTATAATTATTAAATAAACATTTTACACCATTTTTGAAAATTGGAGTTACCTTGGCTATCTTCATTCTATCAGGGAATATACCTTTTGAAAATGATAAATTACAAATATATGCAAATGGCTTAATAACATGATTAATTATCTCCTTCACAACCATCATATCAATGTCTTCACAATCTTTAGATCTTTTATCAGCAGATTTTTCAACTACCTTCAATATTTCTTCTTCCGTAGTTCCACTTAGAAACATACTGTTGACACAACTACTGATTAAATAGCTCACGTTTTTGTCTACTTTAGGAATTGAAGTAGCAAGATTTGATCCAACATTCACAAAATAATTGTTAAATCCATTTGCAATTTCCTTGTTATCATTAATTTCCATATTATTTTCCACAAAATGTTGTGACACTCCCGTATTACCCTTGTGTTTATTTAGAACGTTGTTAATTACTCGCCAAGTCATCCTCATATCACCACTGCTTGTATGTAATAATTGACTATAATATTCCCTCTTATGATTTCTTATAACACTTACTAATTTATTTTTGTACCGTTTGTATTTTTCTTCAGCTTCAGGAGTTCTTGATTTCTAAAAACATGAATAAAGAAGATTTTTCTTTTTACATGCATTCCTCAGACCATTGGTCATCCAAGGATGATCAACTGTTTTTTTCTTAGTAAAATTCTGTTGCACACATTTTTTTTCAAACAAAACTCCCAAAATACTCATAAAGGTGTCATACGATTTGTTAACATCATCAATGTTCTTCCCAATTTTGTTTGTCCAAGTCATTTTTAAGTTTATCAAGTGCTCTTTTTGATGTATTAATTATTTTAATCCGATTTTTATTTGTTTTTGGTATACTACCATTATTTTTATAAATAGTAAAAACTGGTAAATGATCACTGATATCCGTCATCATAATACCACTTGTCATATCGCCATCTGTTATGTTTGTGAATATATTATCAATTATTGAAGCACTCCGAGTTGTGATTCTAGTTGGATTAAATATCAACGGACATAAACTTATACTGTACATCGAATCCAAAAATGTACTAATGTTGTTAGACTCAGTTCTATTTCCTAAATCGATGTTGAAGTCACCACATAACAAAATTGTTTTATTTCTGCTCTTGACTAACTCCAACATTTTTTCAGTAAATATCTCTATTTTTGAGCATTGTAAATCTGGAAGTCTTAAATTTCTTAGTCAAGAGGTTTTTTTCCCTCCCTTTTTTTCTTGTTTTTATTACAACTAGAATACACTTGTACTTCAAGAAAATTCCAGAAACTTCCGTTGGTCATTGCTGCACTTACGGTAATTGTCAAATATTTGAAAACAAGAAAATTGCCTTAAATTGCTTTTTTCCTTCTCTTTTTGCCCTGTTCAATAGAGATCTGTGGTAGCAGCTTTATTTTAGACATTTGTATTGTAACCTGATTTTAGTAGTACAGAAAAAATGTCTTGCAAAAAGGATTTTTATCTTTCTTTTCCCCTAACGACCTTTTGTGCACATTTCCTGTTTCTCGTGCCCTGGCATGGAAAACCTTTATGAATCATTGGTTGTTAATAGGACATTCAATATTCCAGTCACAGCAGCAGTGGGGGGAAGGGGGCAGCTGGGAGTCCCAGGGAGACCCAGACCCGTGGTAGATCTATTATTCATGGTTCACCATGAGCTTGTAGTGAACACTGACACCCGACCTGCCTAAATCAAACAGGACCAGTGAGTTGAATACCCCCTGGGAAATGTCAGGCTTAGGTGTTGGCAGAGAGCAGTGATGGTCAGATGTGAGGGTTTAGGGTGCCCCCTGTTGTTATTGTACTGGCTCTATTGACAGTGGCTGTTCTGTCTGTTTCAAACATTTCCCATTTTATTTCTTTGCTTTTTTGTTTTTGTATGTGTGTGAATAACCTGCAATATAATATTGCCAAGTGTTGAAATCAATCATAATTTGCCATATTTATTTATTTATTCCGGCTGCTCCCTTCTTCAGGAGTCACCACAGTGAACTATCTTGCACAAAGACCTGGCAAATGGTTTTACAGAGGATGCCCTTCCTGACACAACCACAGACCACTGAGCTACCACAGTCCTCTGTGTGGAGCAGAGAGCTGCCATCCAAGGCATCTGGGGGAGCAGATGGTGAGGGTTAAGGGCCTTGCTCAAGGGCCCAGATTGGGGCAAATGAAGGTGGAGGCAGGTGTGGGTGTTTCACCTTTCCCACTCACATTTGTTTTGATGTTGTCGGTACCGGGAGTTGAACCGGTGATCTTCCGATCACAGGCCCACCTTCTCTAACCTCTGCACCACCATTCCCCCATAAACTGTCATATTCATTAAATATCTCAGATCATTAATTAATAATTCATGCCTAAAAATGCTGCTTTAATTTTGTGCCAAAACACCAAGAAGGAATGTAAACATCGACAAGCTAAAATGTATTTTTAAATTAAGGAATACTTGTGACAAGCTAAGACTAAAACATTCAAGGAGCCGAGATGGTGTAGAGGCAGGGCAGCAACTCAGGACCCAAAGGTCCCGGGTTCAGTTCCTGGTTATTGCACATCTCGTGGTGTCTGAGCAGGACACCCCATCACCAGTTGCTCCCTGAGAACCTCCAATAGCGGCCCACCACTCCACTTGGTGGTAGGTGGGTTAAATAAAGAGAGCCAATTTTGCCATTGTATGGGAACATACAATGATGACCATACATACACACATTACTTCAAAAGCTTTTACAGTGGATTGTAAAATGTGAAAACCAGCAAGAATGCATCAGTGTTGTCTCTTATGCTGGTGAAGATTCTCAGTCGCCCAGGACATGATAAAATCAAAAAAGGCGTTCAATACAAGATCAACTGGACTTTATTGGTTGCCTTTGTTGTGTTGTCTCTTGTCATTGCTATGTAGAAATGAATGTGGCACAACTCTATTGAGTCCATATGCCAGAAGGTGAAATTAAACTGGAGCAAAGCACTGATTGAACAAGAAGCTGATAGCCTTGCCAACAACAGCATTAAAGGAAGTTAAAAAGTCACAAGAACTCTTTAAGAAACTTCACCTAAGGTATGCTGGTGAAGATTCTCAGTCGTCCAGGACATGATGAAATCAAAATTGAATTCAATCAAAATTGAATTGAAAAAGACTTCTGGACAGAAGTCGAAACGTTTTCTGCAACAAATAAAGTCCAGTTGATCCTGTATTGAACGCCTTTTTTGATTTCACCTAAGGTACCAGAATTTGTTCAAATTATAATTTGTTGAACATACATTTCATTAAACACTGTTTTGCATGAAGGAAAACAATCATGCACCGTTTTAACGCTTGTGAAAAAAGGTTCACAGATATGATGAAACAAGCAAGGTAACCATAGAAGATGCTTTGTTCTTCAAAAAAATAGTTATGTAGTCTCAAAATGACTAGATCACAAATCTACCTGCAGATACTTTTTAGGATACATTCCCCCTTGATAGCTTTTTTTCCCGGTGTAGCAGGTCATTACTGTCTTGTTAGTGTGTCTGGCTTCTGTGAGTAATTGTAGAAAGTAAAAAGTAAAGCCATGGCAAAGCTACATGTATAAATATTGCTTCATTTATTCTCTGTTCAGATATGGGATCTAATGAATCCAGTGAATGTTTTACTATGTATGTACATGACACGCAACTCATTACCAAAAGACAAAGAGGCCCCAAGGTCCTTAGTAATTACCCAGAGAGATGTTAAGTTCTTGGGTTGCGTGTTTATCTCCTTTGCTCCACACATCCCACGAGCAGCTGTTTCCCTGTTCTCACTGTAGAATCCTTACTAATGTGGAGCACTTTCTTTGATCCTGCAAACAGATTTAATCTCAGGCAAGTTTCCCAAACGTACTAATTCGATCATTGTAAAGCTGGTTACACATAGTCACTATGCATTCAACAACACTCGTAACTAAAACATACAGAAGTAATGTGAATGCAATACGTTTTATTAGCTTTCTATTTACTGACACAACTTGTTTTTGCTTTGTATATAAAACAGTGAGGACTTTGTACATCACTGGTTTTTGTGCAAATTCAGTGTAGCATGCATTTTTGGATGATTTTTGGGAAGGCAACCAGGATCATGGTTCATCTATTCTGCAGGGTCACTTTAAAGGTGTACTGAATTATCTATGCACCTTTAATAAATATTACATGGGTTATTGATCATAGGGCAAGCTGAAACAAGTTAAGGTCAAAACATAATTTTAATTTTAATTTTTAAAGTTTGAGGTCAGCTTGTTGAGAGACAAACAAAAACAATGTTGTGGCCGGTTAGCAAATTGTATGCTTGAGCCCCCGGTAGAGCTCAGTGTACATGCAGTACGTCTCTGTACGACGTACGTACGCAGAGGCACAAGCATAGCCCCGCAGGGCACGAACGCGCAAAGCTCTTTTTTTACAACCGCGTACGCGATGCGCGTTGTCTCACAATAAACTGGCCGTGGCCGGACTGTTTTGTATGTTACACAAATGAATTAAATTCCTCTTCTTTATCGCTGATCGGGCCTTTTCTTTTGTTTTTTTGCCAAAAGTCAAGTAATCGCTTCTTCCTCCGTTCACTCCATGACTGAAATGAATGAATTCAGGTCCTACCTGGCTGCGCGAGGTTTTAAATATTTCCTGGTGGGCTGTGGGCTGCAGGAAAAGCGCTCCCTGTTTTTATTTTTATTTCTTAGAACTTTTTATTAACATATAAAGTAGAAACACCACAGCAGAACACCGCAGCGGGCTGCAGCGGGCTGCTCATGAGTTCTCTCACCGAGCTGTCAATCATTTCAGTAGGCGTGTCAGCAAGTGACCAATCAGCGACCTCAGTTTGTCCTGCTCTGCGCGCAGCTGCTCAAATTACAACAAGCATTTAAGGCGAGAACGAAAGCAGAGCTGTGCCAGCGAACGCGTGCGCACAGAATGCATGCGTAGAGTGGCGTACAGGCAGTACGCTGAGCTTTGCCGGAGCCTTAAGTCCATAAATCATCAAAGTTAGAGAATACAAGAAAAAAAAAATGCTTCCAAAATTGTTTGTCTGCTTTTTTTCTTTGCTTTTGTCTCATCCGCTCTTGTTTTCTAGTTTGCCACTTTCTATTTGTTGCCAAGCCGCAAAATAATGCATTTGACAAACCACTGAGCAAGAAAGAGCATTAATAGCTACTCAAAGCAGAGAGCTATCATGGGAATCCTTGTTGTGAGAAAATTACACATCTTCAAACCCACAAGGCGGTGTGTAGGGATAACTGAATTCTTCTTCTACAGTATTTTTTAAATACGCTCTTGGCCATAACAGAAAGAGGGTGGTGAGGGGTGGAAGGGGTTGGAGATGTGGGCTTCCTCTGGCAGGACACGTTGACAGGATGGGGGTGGTGGGTTGTGTTCCCTGGATGCAGGGTTGAGTGCCTGTGTGCTTGTCTCATCAAGTTCACAAAGGACTAATCAACAAATGCCATGATGAGCCAGCTCACATCAATGAAGTGACAATGAAATTATGGTCCCTTATTTAAAAACATCAAACAATACGCAAACAAATGTAGTTGTGTGTGTGTGTGTGTGTCTCACCAAAAACTGTGCAGTCATTTCCTCATGTATTCTGTTAAACTTAAAAAAAAACATGTATACACATAATTACATTAATTACAATTAAAAATACACATAATTCTTGTATGGTTGTTTTAGCTCAAATTAAGAATGTTATTTGCTGTTATTTCACAACTGCTCTTCATAGATACAGTAGTTAGAAAAAAATTGTGTATTAACCTGAAGGCATTGAGTGTTTTGACAAGTTTACAACCATTATGACAGAGTCATAAAAATCAGTTGTTGAAAGAAGTGTTGTTTTAGCCTTTGCATTAAAATAACACATATATTTGGAAAGCAAATTATTTTTTAAGTACATGGCAAGGGAAGGAAGTTCTTGAATTCAGCTAATTAGCTTTCAATGTAAAAAGAACACTGCAAAACAAAACACTGTCCACATTCATTTCCTTTATCATTCTGAAACAGGTTTTGGAAGGATATTTTATATATATATATATATATATTTTATATATACTCAAATTATTAGTAAATAAAAAATGTCAAACCCCCATGCAAACACATTTCTACCACAGTGTTTATGTTCACATGTTGTGATATAAATCCAGTTTCATTGTTTTAAGCAAATCAAATTACCAGTAATAAATGTTTACTCACAACTTAAATCTTTAAAAGCTGGCATTTTAATAAACAGTCAAAGACATGTTATATTTTTCTTCTTTAGCTATAAAGTTTTGGCATAAAAAACAGGAAGCATATTTAATATTATACAATGTCAGTTATTTAAAATAAAAATAAAAACAAAAAAGAACAGCGCAGAGAGAACGGAGGCAGCTCAGTGGTCAGTGCCAATGTCTCGTAGTCCTGCAGATGCATGTTCGAGTCCAGGTTACTTTTAGATTGCTTGCTGTAGCAACTTTTGAATGAGGAAACAGCCAAAAAAAATCTGGAAATGCGTAAATATTTATTTATACCGGTTTATTTATACAGGTTAATCCCATTGAGCCTCAGGGACTCATTTATAAGAGAGACTTGATTTTAACAGAGTGATGACAAAAGTGGACTATAAAGACAACAACAGACATCCATAAAGGATGCATACAAATGTATTCATTTTTTAAATAAGTGAAAATAAAATGGTAATTAAAAGGAAACGTAGCAAAAAGCACAGCTAGATCATAAGGCAGTGTAGAAAACTAAAAACATGAACATGTCTACATTGTTTTTTTTCCCCCCAGAAACTTAACAGATGTTTAAAGCCACTTGGAGAGGTCAAGGTCAAGACCTTCAGATCTTTTTACAAGATATTCCAGGAAACAGGAGCGGCATAGGAGAAGGTCCTTTTGCCAAGTTCAGTCCTCACTGAGGGAACACTGCAGGTAATAATGTCCTGAGAGCGCACGCTGTAGCTGCACTCATGCAGAGACATGTAGTAGGAGATGTAAGAAGGCAGCTGACCAAGAAGTGATTTAAATATGAAAATGTGAGAGAGTAAATTGTAAACAACTACAAGTAGACAACCAATTGTTAGGCTAATGGTCCTCCTTTATTATGTGAACAACTAGTTCTGGATGTCAACAACAAACTGGTTGACCCACTATGAGAAGGGTCATTTTATAATCATCATCATCACCAGCTTTATTTATAAAGCGCTTTAACACAGCCACAGATGAAACAAAACACTGGACATTATATACAAACAAGATAAAAGAAAGCATAAAAACAGAGCTACAAAACTGACACAGAGTGAACTAAAAACTCAATTTAAAATACAATAAAATGACAAGTTAAACAGGTAAAACCAATAAAAAATGAAGTAAAATCAAGTCTCAGTTGGGTTGAAGGCCAATGAGTATAGATGAGTTTTCAAACGGGTTTTAAAAATGGACAGTGAGGGGGCCTGTCGAATGTGTAAAGGCAGAGCATTCCATAACTTAGGGGCACTAACAGAGAAGGCCCTGTCTCCTCGAAGCTTCCTCTTACTCTTTGGAATGACCAGGAGCAGCTGGTCAGCAGACCTGAGTGACCGGGATGGAGTGTAATGGTGTAGAAGCTCTGCTAAATAAGGGGGGGCAAGGCTGTTTAAAACCTTAAAAACAAACAAGAGAATTTTAAAATGAACTCTAAAATACACAGGCAGCCAGTGGAGAGATAAGACTGAGTTCATTGCAGCTCCTCAGACTGAAGACGTCTTTTGGGTAAAGGAGGAAACGTATCAACAAGTTTATATATATAGTGGTGGTGCAGAGGTTAGAGAAGATGGGCCTGTGATCGGAAGATCGCCAGTTCAAGCCCCGGTACCGACGACATCAAAAATGTGGATGGGGTAGGTGGAGAAACCACACCGGCCCTCATTCGCCCCACTCTGGGCCCTTGAGCAACGCCCTTAACCCCCA
>JBBPBX010044099.1:0-10862 GCA_038048925.1 Garcialebias charrua | reverse complement strand
TATATATATATATGTGTATATATATATATGCCCAGTGGAAACATCACGTTGGTGTTTTTTACATTTGGCATTTTTTCCTCTTAGCATGTGCTTTCTGCATTCCCTGCAGAAGGTAGCTGGGAGATGCCTGTCTTTTAGGACGGATGTTCTCACATGCACTTTGCTGAGCATTTCAAGGGCGTGAATGGATTACGTTCCCATAGCAAGTATGTTGCACCGAGAGACCAGACTGAAAGGGAACTGAAAGTTATGCACCATAACTCATGTTCCCTGAAGGAAGGGAACGAGGTGCAACATATCTGGCCCTTTTCAATGCTGAAAGCTCGGTGAAGTGCAATTTTGGAGAAAGATGGAGGGGCGCAAGCCGCTTAAGTACCCAGAGGGCGGGGCCTCTGGCGCGGCGGTGACGCCCCTAGCCGTAAAGGCGTGAGTATATTCCTTCAGGTAATCGCGCGGGGGCGCAATTCCCATAGCAAGTATGTTGCACCTCGTTCCCTTCCTTCAGGGAACATGAGTTATGGTGCATAATTTTCAGTTTTCTAATAGGATGTCAGTACCAGCAGCCCTCCCTCCCATCTTATCTATAAATTCATTCAACCTTTATTTATACAGGTTAGTCTCATTGAGCCTCGAGGACTCATTTACAAGAGAGACCTGATTTAACATGGTGTTCTGACTGAGTTTGTGGATTCTAACAAATACTTGGTAATCTTGGTCGATGCACATCTCTTTTTTAAGCCCCATGTCAAAAACTTGCTCAAGAAAACTAAAGGAAAACTGGGTTTCTTTTTCAGAAACAGATCTTATTTAACTCTGAATGCCAGGAAACACCTTGTAACTGTGACTTTCCTTCCGGCCACTGGCTACAGTGACATCATTTACATGAATGCTCCTACAAGCATCCTGCAGATGTTGGATGCTGGCTATCATGGTGCTCTAAGATTTATAACTGGCTGTAACTATCGTACCCACCACTGCACCCTGTATTCACTGGTTAACTGGACATCATTAACTTCCTGTAGACTCTCCTAAAGGCACATTTTCATTTTTAAATCACTTCTTGGTCTGTTGTCTTCATATATCTCCTCCTACATGCCACGTCATCAGTACAGCTACGGTGTACTCTCTCAAGACATCATTACTTGCAGCGTCCCATCTGTGTGGACTGAATTCAGCAAAAACGCCTTTTCTTACTCTGCTCCTGTAACCTGGAACACCTTGCAAAAATATCTGAAGTGGTCAACTTAGACCTCTCTAAGGGATTTTAAACAACTAAGATCAATGCAAGGCAGCACGCAGGTTCAGTTGGTAGACCTGCTGCCTCTCAGTGAACAGGATACCCTGGTTTAAATCCTGGTACGGGGGCCTTTCTTGGTGGAGTTTGCATGTTCTCTCTGTGCATGTGTGGGTTTTCTCCAGGTACTCCAGTTTCCTCCCACAGACAAAAAACATGCATGTTAGACTGATTGGTAAATTGTCTCTAGGTGTGAGTGAGAGAGTGAATGGTTGTTTGTCTCGTTTGTCTCTATGTGTCTCTGTGATGGACTAGAGACCTGTCCAGGGTGTCCCCCGCCTCTCACACAGTGATGGCTGGACATGGACATTGGCGACCCCTGCAACCCTGAAAGGAAGAAGCGGGTAAAAATAATGGATGGATGGAAGTTCAATGCAAAAATCAATGCAGACATGTTCCTGTTTTTAGTATTTTACACCATTTGATAATGTAGCATGTTTTTATTTTGTTTTATATCACTACTTTCATTTACTTTTCATTTTATATGCATTTTATGACTGTTTATTTTTGTGTGCACCTCATTCATTCAACCTTTATTTATACAGGTTAGTCTCATTAAGCTTTGAGGACTCATTTACAAGAGAGACCTGATTTTAATAAAGAATAATGACAACACTAGACAATCATAAAATAAAGCATGTAAATCAAAAAATAAATAGAAAAAATTACATTAAAAAACAAAACAAAAACAACTAGATTACTGTATAAAGCAATATAAAATACTAAAAACAGGAACATGTCTGCATTGGTTCTTGCCAAGAGTTCAACGGATGTTTGAAGCCACTTAGAGAGATCAAGGTCGAGAGCTTCAGAACTTTTGCAAGATATTCCAGGAAGCAGGAGAGGAGTTAGCCTGGCCCTCGCCTTCCTGCACAGCTCCGCTCAATTCTCATTTCCCTTCACTGCACAGTCTGGGACTTGTCCCATAGACAACGATATCTCCGGTAGATTTTTGACCGGACCAATCAGAGAGCAGAAGGCGGAGTTTTGAACGACGTCGACTGACGTCGTCATTCAAAATGGCTGCCGCCACGAAGGAATTTTCATCAAAACAAGGTAAAAAACTATTATTTCTCTGCTGATAAAAAATATATTTCTTAGCTGACGTTATATCAGAAGTGTTCCTGAGCAATCAGAGAGCAGAAGGCGGAGTTTTGAACGATGTCGACTGACGTCGTCATTCAAAATGGCTGCCGCCACGAAGGAATTTTCATCAAAACAAGGTAAAAAACTATTATTTCTCTGCTGATAAAAAATATATTTCATAGCTGACGTTATATCAGAAGTGTTCCTGAGCTTAACAGTTCCTAAATCAATTCACGAAATGGTCAAATCTGCTGGATTTAAATAGTTTCGGTTTGACATTTTCCAAACAGCCTCGGGTGCGCTACGAAAATAAATGATAAAAAATCGAATTTTATCTCAAATGGTTAATCTAGGCCAACAGTCATTAAATTAAAGACATATAATTACACACTGGTAGCAGAAAAAATATCCACCGAGTGGTTTCTGAGCAATTTATCTGATAGCCTGGACCTCGCCAGGCTAAACTAACAAAACTCCGCCTTCTGTTCTCTGATTGGTCCATTCAAAAATCTCCAGGAGAAATCGTTTTCAATGGGAAGAATGCCAGACCCTAGTCTGAAGCGAAGTGAAGGACAGTGTGTGGTTTTAACCAGGCTAGAGAGGAGTAGGAGAAGGCCCGTTTGCCAAGTTCAGTCCTCACTGACAGAACACTGCAGGTAATCATGTCCTGAGAGCGCACACTGTAACTGCACTCACGCAGAGACTATAGGAGGAGATGTATGAAGGCAGCAGACCAAGAAATGATTTAAAGATGAAAATGTACCAGTGGAAGAGTCTGCGTGAATTTACTGACAGCCTCCCTCAAGCCGTTTTCACACTGCACAGCCCTCAACGGCCCGGCCCGCCCCTGGTTGGCCCAGAGCCCGGCCTGGCCCGCCCCCGCTCATTACGCATTGGCCGCAGAGCCGCCTTGAAGTGGGTGGGAAGTTCTCTGGAAGTGGGTGGGGTGTTCTCTTGACGTGGGTGGAGTGTTCTTGTGTGCGCGCTTACAGTGTTTTAAGAGAGGAGACGCCGCTAAAAAATATTTGTTAGCTGAATATATATATTAGTGTTTCTGAGTTTAATTTTTGTTAATAACTGATTACAAATCAGCTTATGTTAGAACGTAAATAACACGAAGCGCGCACCCATTTCCGCCTTTCAGCGCGAGCTGAATGTCATTAAAATATAACTAATATTGTCTAACTCTTGCGCGCAGCCAGGATTTTAAAATATAACTAATAATCTCTAACTCCTACGCGTAGCCAGAATGTTAACAGGGGTGATTCCTTTATAGGTAAAGTGGACTCCTAAAAAACCAATCCGCCGCCGTGGCTCAGAGGAAGCACACTTGACTTTACACTCTACATTTTATCTTGACCCGGGGAAGCGGGTTCGCTTCCCACCTGGTACACGTTATTTTACGTTTGTCTTTTATTGGATTAAAAGAAAAGAAGGAGTTTGTGTTAACCAAACAAACTCTTTTTTATTTACTCCAATAAATCAATTATACCCTTTTTAATTCTGCCATTTTTAACTTTCGTTTTGAACGACCGGTTTCTGATACAAGTTCTGAAGTCCACGCCCTTCAAAGATCTGTTCACGCCCTCTGTAACAGCCAGTATCTGTAATGTGTTGTTGTTTTAAAATTAGCTCTTTTTTTATTACTCATTTGACTTACTGTTAGTGCTAGCTTAAGATAACTTACCGAAACCCGTCTGAGCGCGCCGCAATTTGCTGCTCCTTTTAGCATGAGACCACCCGAATCCGAAGCTAATGTTAGCTTGTTCCTCTTCCGGTGTTCGCCAGCTCCGCTCGTTGCACGCGGAGATTTTGGGAGTTATCGCTGTTCCAGTCAAGACAACACAAAGTTCACCAAGTGTCTCCCGTAAATTAATCCGTAAGGAGAAGGTCCTCGCTGCTGCGAGGCTGCAGGCTGCAGCGAGGCTGTACAATTGAAGCTCCGCTCCATCGCGCCAGAAGCAGTGTCCCGTTGCCGCCGGTCCCTACGCCGGGGGTCCGCTCGTTTAATTTTTCCCGGCTGCGCGTTGGGAGCGATCGCAAATACACTAAAAATTGAACTAAAACATAAAAATAACAATTATACTTTATTTATAAAGCCATTTAAAAAAAACACAGCTGCAACAAAGTGCTGTACACATGAAATTAAGAACATATAAACAAAAGATGAGATGAAATCATGAAAAACAACAGTCATGTGTTTAATACAGAAGTGGGTTGAGCCTAACCAGGGGTTGCTAGGTGAGGGGCTGGACTCAGGTTTGAGGTGGTTGGCTGCGGTTTGTGACGTCACAAACCGCAGGAAGTGGGAAACGAAGTGTATTTATCAAAGATAAATAAATCTACTTAGAGTAAATAAACCACTGGGTGCATTTTTTTGGCCTTAGGACTGTTTTTTTATGAAGTAAATACCCAAAGTTGAGTAAAAAACCATTAAAAAGTGAATTTTGAATATGTGGTCCCCTTTAAAAAAAAAACGGAGAAAAAAACGGAGAACGGAGAAAAAAACGAAAACGTCAAAACTGCAACAATGTCTCGTGTGACTGTGCTTTCGCTGATAGAGTTTTTGAGACTTTATCATGGAGTGTCCTCAGGCAATCTTTGATAAATTCTTTTTTTGAATATCACAAATGATACCTACTGTGCTTTTCCTTTTTCCATATCTGTTTTGCTCTTCATCCATGATGGATGAGAGATGGCCGCGCTGACGAACATGCGTGTTTTGAACATGCGTGTTTTGAATTGCTGCAGCTTAACATTCTCTGACCTTGGATGACTGTGTTTACATGATCACGTTGTATTGGTTTACTGGTGCAATGTTAATAAAAAATCTCTTATCTCTCTCTCTCTTAAAGCTGAGAAGTTGTCCGTCTGCAGAGCAGCAACCTCATGGCTGGCTTTTCTCCAAAGATGGGAATTATTAAACATGGAGTCATATTGTTGCAGGTCATTGAGCACTGAAGCATATAATGTGTAAATCAGCATCTCAGCTGAATCGAACCGAATGGATCATTAGCCGAAATGAGCCACGGTGAACGTAAGTTGTTAGGCAGTGTTCCAAGTTTCATGCCAAACACAATTAAAAGCCTTGCACTCTTCAAAGGAATTCACATTAGCCACCACCTTTCATGGCAGAGATTGAAACAAAAATCATCTCATGAAGAAGGGATGGAGTAACGGCTATTTTCATCCAGTATGTAGATGAGTCTCAGCTATCACACCAGAATCATGACAATATCTGTAAAATTGACTGATTTTTAACCATTTTTGTGTTTGTTAAAGTTGATGAACTGCAGCAGTCACTGGACTGACCCCAAACAGAACTGTGTTGTAGAAATGTGTTGTAATGATTCAACAATTAAGTTCTAGGGTCTGTCCTCACAGGAAAGTTTTTCATGAATACACAAAATTTAGTTTTTAATTGTTCCACTCTTGCATCCACAATAAAAAGCACATTTCAGGAGCAACTAAACAATATTTTCCCAAACTGAATTTCAGCGTGACAAAATCTTGAATCCCCACTCTTATATTTTTGAGTTTACATCCTAACGACAAACCTTTTGAAAACCTTCACAGACCTATCTCCAAACAAACTTACATTCAAGCATGACCAACGTTATAACAACATTAATAAAATATTGCATACTTGTTTTTGTGCTGCAAGCACAATTTTTTAACTACAGCAAAATATTTGTATATGTATTACACCAATGAATAGACACAACTGATGAACAGCAACATTGTCTTGAATAAAACACTTTAAATTCCCCCATACATCAAATAATCAACTAATAATAAATAAAGGCCTAAAGGGTTTCATAATTTACTGAACCATCAGCAATACTAAAATAAATGTTGCAGAAAAAAAAATAACAATGAAGTTTACCTTAATATACTGTCCCTCCAGCGGTCCATCACTGGACACTATATGTCTTATTATTTCACCCAATCAACAATTGCTGTCCTGCACTGTTGGTGGTTTAATGTGACAAAAAAAAAATCACAAAAAGGACTCAGTTCTTGCTCTTGTACTCTCTTTGTGTTTATATTCTTGTTGTTGTATAGATGGAGCTATAGACTGTACAGTGTGATATATAATGTTTATGATTGATGCAGTCTGCTTGACGTCTTCTTATTGTTCACGTCTCGTTTTCTGTTTCTGGTGCATGTTTGTGTCAGTGTTACATCTCCATATACATGCTTGGCTTAACTACAATATTTTAAATAGTTTTTGACTTCTCTGTGTGGATGAAATCATTTTGTAGAAACAAAGTACAAGAATACTTTCAGATAAGACAAATAAAAATGTTTTTTGAAATAATAAAAAATCCTGAAAAGGAAGAAGCGGGCAAAGATAATGGATGGATGGATGGATGAATGGATGAATGGATGGATGGATGGATATATTATAGCTGGTTCATGAGATACTTTGCAAACAGTGTTGCCTTTGTTTGTTTGTTTATTTATAGGGACAGACACACATCGACATAGACAAACTGAGTAAAACAGCAGTCCCGTGTTTGCATCATAGTGCAATAGCAACAGCTAATTTGCAGCACTTGTCCCTAGATGGGCTTAAAAAAAATAAAAAATAAAAATTAACAGTTAATGCCACAGCTTTGAGCAAAGGTGTCACAAATTTCGTGCTCATTTCTCACCACAATAAATGTTAACCCAGTGAGATATACAGTATCTACGGGCTGTTTTTTTAATGCTACAGACAACTGTTCACCTTTGACAGTGGGTGATAATAACATACTGTATGTCTCTTTCACAAGAACGCTTCAAGTCAAGACTTAGATGCCTGCTATCCACTTCTCTGTGAAAAGTGCAACAAAACATCAAATGAGACCTATCAAACTTGTTGAGGAACCTGTGACCAAGAAAAGATGCTGGTATCTGAGTTGAGTTAATGTAGTATCTGAAACCGGTTCTTTGTTTGAAAAATGATTTAATTTTTGAACACTTTTGTAAGTGAGTTTAAGTCAGAGTCAGAGAATCTTTATTGTCATTCGCACCACATGTGGTACATGTGATGAAACGAGATTATGTACACAGGGTCCCAGTTACATCCAACAATAAAATGTAAGAGAAAGACAGTAATAACATCTAAGATATGAACTAAGAAAAACATCAAGAAAGTTCATGCTCAATAATCCAGGTATCAAATCCGATAATTCTCAATCAGGTCATCTGGACAGTTTCTTTTTAGTAGAAACGTTTCACCCTCACTCCAGAGGGCTTCATCAGTCAAGAGTAGCATGAACTTTCTTGTCTTGAACCACTTTGGCTGTGGCTGCCTGCCTGGGAGGAGTCACGAGGGACAGGACGGCCTCCAGAAACCATCTTGGCTCCAGCAAACTGGTTGGTCCACTTAAGTTGTTTACTTGGTGGGGGAACAGCGTGCTGGAACTACTCTTGACTGATGAAGCCCTCTGGAGTGAGGGTGAAACGTTTCTACTAAAGAGAAACTGTCCAGATGACCTGATTGAGAATTATCGGATAAGAAAAACATCAACTAAAAATACACTAAGCACCAATACCATAGAAAAACATTACTCCAAATAGCAGCACGAACATGAGTCTGCATGAGCAGATGGGCACAAATGAACACAGCAACATGAAACAGATCAGCAGCAACATGAAACAGATCAGCAGCAACATGAAACAGATCAGCAGCAACATGAAACAGATCAGCAGCAACATGAAACAGATCAGCAGCAACATGAAACAGATCAGCAGCAACATGAAACAGATCAGCAGCAACATGAAACAGATCAGCAGCAACATGAAACAGATCAGCAGCAACATGAAACAGATCAGCAGCAACATGAAACAGATCAGCAGCAACATGAAACAGATCAGCAGCAACATGAAACAGATCAGCAGCAACATGAAACAGATCAGCAGCAACATGAAACAGATCAGCAGCAACATGAAACAGATCAGCAGCAACATGAAACAGATCAGCAGCAACATGAAACAGATCAGCAGCAACATGAAACAGATCAGCAGCAACATGAAACAGATCAGCAGCAACATGAAACAGATCAGCAGCAACATGAAACAGATCAGCAGCAACATGAAACAGATCAGCAGCAACATGAAACAGATCAGCAGCAACATGAAACAGATCAGCAGCAACATGAAACAGATCAGCAGCAACATGAAACAGATCAGCAGCAACATGAAACAGATCAGCAGCAACATGAAACAGATCAGCAGCAACATGAAACAGATCAGCAGCAACATGAAACAGATCAGCAGCAACATGAAACAGATCAGCAGCAACATGAAACAGATCAGCAGCAACATGAAACAGATCAGCAGCAACATGAAACAGATCAGCAGCAACATGAAACAGATCAGCAGCAACATGAAACAGATCAGCAGCAACATGAAACAGATCAGCAGCAACATGAAACAGATCAGCAGCAACATGAAACAGATCAGCAGCAACATGAAACAGATCAGCAGCAACATGAAACAGATCAGCAGCAACATGAAACAGATCAGCAGCAACATGAAACAGATCAGCAGCAACATGAAACAGATCAGCAGCAACATGAAACAGATCAGCAGCAACATGAAACAGATCAGCAGCAACATGAAACAGATCAGCAGCAACATGAAACAGATCAGCAGCAACATGAAACAGATCAGCAGCAACATGAAACAGATCAGCAGCAACATGAAACAGATCAGCAGCAACATGAAACAGATCAGCAGCAACATGAAACAGATCAGCAGCAACATGAAACAGATCAGCAGCAACATGAAACAGATCAGCAGCAACATGAAACAGATCAGCAGCAACATGATGTGATATTTCACAGTGATTATTCTAGTTATTTATTCATGAGTCTGAAGGGCGAGATACACTCGAGCGTCCTCACGATACGCCAATACGCAGCGTACGTACGCCCCGTACGCAGCGTAGCCCCGCGTAGCCCCTCAGGGCAAGTACGCGCAAAGGTATTTTTTTACTACGCATACGCGATCCGCGTGCGCGATACGCGGTGTCTGATCTAAACTTCCCCGGCGCCGGACTGTTTTGTATGTTACACAAATGAAATAAATTCCTCTTTTTTATCGCTGATCGGGCCTTTTCTTTTGTTTTTTTGCCTAAAGTCAAGTAACCGCTTCTTCCTCTGTTCACTCGATGATTGAAATGAATGAATTCAGGTCCTACCTGGGTGCGCAATGTTTTATATATTCCCTGGTGGGCTGTGGTGGGCTGTGGGCTGCAGGAAAAGCACTCCGTGCTCAGCTGCTCATATTACAACAAGGAGAACGCGAGCGTTTGGAGCGAAAAACTAGCGGAAGTGACGATCGGAAGTGACGGTACGGAGGAAATGACGTTAGAATTTGGAGCGAAAACACGAGAATCTACGCGAGAACGAAAGCCGAGTGTAGCAGCGGCTCCGTATACGCGCGTATACGTCTGCTTCAGTGTATCTCGGGCTTAACAGCCTCAGGGTAAAAGCTGGGAGTGGGGCAAAATGTGTGTGTGCCTTTAAGTGCTAAAAAATGAGGTAGTATTAGAGGCATGACAGTCAACGTGAAAAGTTTAGCCATATTTGCAGCTTAATAAAGAGATGAAGTGATGACTTGTGTTTGGGATTGAACAATAATAAGCAGATTCATTAAAAAAGGAAAATTGATGTTGACGCACATCATCTTCATATTTAAATTTTAAAAACATATTACCACTAGGAGGATCGCAAAACTGAGTTATTTCATTGTGTTTTGAAAATGATACAAGGGAGCCTTCTGTCCCACATTTAATGTGTTGGACTCCAACAACTTCAGCTCAGCCGAGTCCCGCTCCACGCACTGAACGCTCGTCTGTGCAGAATGTAGCAGGTCCATGAGTGAACAGCTGAACATCCAGAGGACAAATGTGTCTGGGCGTCCATTTCATGGACCTGTTTTATGAAAGAGCACATACTCGAGGGAGGCAGGATATTTGAATTGCCTTTCAAGGTCAAGGTTTTCTTTATTGTCATTCACATCTCGTGTGGTACATGTGGTGGAACAAAATTGTGTACACAGGGTCCCAGTTACATCCAACAAAAATATAAATTGTAAAAGAAAAACAGTAATAAGATCTAAGATATGAACTAAGAAAAACATAAACTAAAAATACACTAAACACTAGTAGTACAACATATAATTTCAGTGTGGCTGCCCCCCGCCTGTGGAACTCTCTTCCTGACTGTCTGAGAGCCCCACAGTCTGTGGTTGACTTTAAGAGCGGCTTGAAGACCTTTCTTTTCAACCGAGCATACTCTACCTCCTCATGATTCTACTTTTGATCTTAGTTGATATTGTTATTGATTTTACTTGTTTTATTACTTGTTTTATTGACATTTAATTCTGTTGCACCTTGTAGCACTTTGAGATTTTCATTAATGAAAAGTGCGTTATAAATTGAATTCATTATTATTATTATTATTATTATTATTATTATTATTATTAT
>JBBPBX010044098.1:0-27613 GCA_038048925.1 Garcialebias charrua | reverse complement strand
AGCGTTAACACTGCATTTTAGCAGAGAATGACATTTCTCTACTTGGAGGTGACATCTCTCAATAAATACTTAAACATTGGTACAAATGTTGGTTTTGCTTCGTGTCCACCGCAGCGCTCAATCCTGACACACGGAGGAGAGACGACTCACCTGCTGCATAAAGATCCATTAGACACGAGCTCTGATTAAAAAAAAGTCAGTGCTGTGGGGCTGTCCTGACACAGCGTTTAAAAATAAAACATTGTTAAGATTAGCTTTAATTAAAATACTAATATATTGTATATATATATATATATATATATATATATATATATATATATATATATTAATATATATGTAATATATTAATACCAATATAATATATTATATTGGTAGCAGCTGCTCTGCTTTTTGGCATTTGCGGAGGTTTCTGCTACTGGGAGCTCAGGAAGGCTGCCGCGGCGATCAACGCGCTGGCGAAACTTCCTGCTCAACAAGATTCTTTGATCCGGGCTGTGACCTCAACGACCCAGCTGTTGTACGAGCTGAACCGCACGATGGGAGCAGTGGTGGACAGCCGCGGACCTGCGGTGCGTTTTGGGACTCGTTTACAGCCGTCCGGCCTCCATCAGGGCACAGATGGGGATTTGTAGCTCGGAACCTCACATGATTCGGCGATTTGGACCCAGACAGCACCTGGACTTCAAGGCTGCAGTCAAAGTACACTGTAGCCTGGCCTGAAAATAAATAAAGTAACTTATCTAATCGGGACTCTGAGCAACCTTGGAAAGAGGCTGACTGAAAACTTCTCCTGGAGTCGAAAGCTGTTGAGAACTCGCTGCCCCCCCTCCCCCCAGAGGTCTCTGTGTGCATTCAGATGGAGCCGAGCTGAGGCCATCTACAGACTGTGCTTATCTGAAATGATTACTCACGGACTATCTCCCTGCTTGCCATCAAATGCAACATGTCTTGTCTTTATCCGTGCTGAAGCTGGTAGAGTTTTTTCGACTTTATCATAGAGTGTCCTAAGACAAAATGTGATAGATTCTTTTTTTGAATACCAAGATTATCCGACTGTATGTTCCTTTTTCCATATCTGATTGTTGGTGGCGCGGTTTTATACTGCTGCGGCTTCCGTGCGCACGTCCCTCTTCGGAGAATTAAGCCTTAATTGATTCATTGTTATTGTTTGTTTATTATTGTTGTTGATTTTAGTTTGATTATTTTTGTAATAAAACTTCAAAGACAACTTTGGTCTCTTCATTCAGATGAATATTAATGTGTTGTGAAATAAAACTCCCTGCAATTAACGGATTCTACTTCAGTGACTGATTCTGGTGATTAAAGGGTGAATAAGTTGTTTTTTGGTCAGTAAACTGACCAGCTGGTGCCAAACTAAAACAAAAGCTAAATACAAAATAAATGTTGTGGAGGGGATGGAGAAAGTGTCACCCTTCTTCCTCCATCTCTCTCCTTCATACTGTATTGCTACAGTTGCCTTGTTTTCCTAAGAATTTTGCTTTTTGTTTTGAAGTAACACAATTATTATAATTATAATTTTTTTCTTTTTTCAGTGTGATGGGCCAATAGCTTCACAAATAAAATATTTCCCACACCCTTCTCTGATACGTCTCCTTCAAACGTATTCATTTCTGTTGTGTAATTCTATCGTTCTTTTGTCTGTCTTTAAGCTTTTCATTAGTCTTAGCATTTCTTCCCTGCATGAATTTCTTCTTTATCAATTCTGTTTGTCTTGTTCACCTTCATGTCTCCTTTCTTCTTGTTTTTGCTGTTAAAGAGGGTATCTGTTTCAGAGCCATGAGCACAGAGACCTGCAGCTGGAAACTGAACTGTAACATCACCACCCTCCACCTTCATCCTACATGCTTTTCTCTCCATCCTCCTCCTCCTCCTCACAGAAATCTATGCATGTTCACATACAGTAGATGTGAATGAAGGTCATCTTGACACAGTTAAACAGGCTCATACAGCTTGTGTTTTCCATTTAGTTGTCTTTACAAGAGTGAGGACCAACAACAGACATTACTGAAGCAAAGAGATATCTGAGTCCACCAGTAAAGAGAAAGCCCTCAGTTTTTATTTCACTTCCCTCTCCTCCCAAATTGCTCCACGAGACTGCACCTCAGGGAGGACTTGTCTTATCCGAGGCTTTCAGTTTGTGCTCATTCACTTTCATAATCCTTCTCATATTTCACATATTTTCACGCATCAAATTCAACATGTACTCTCTGCAGGATGTAACTTGGTTTTGATTCTGACTTTTTGGGGATCACAGTCAGACTTCCACCATCAGAGCCTCAAAATCTAAAACCATTATTGGACAAATGTGTCTTTTTTGTTCTTCACTGGTCTCTCATTTTGAATAAAATGTTCCCGAGATACCAAATGAGAAGAAACCCCATTTTTTTACAAGTCTCCAACAAGCAGTGGAAATCAATTTTTTGGATCCAGGATCCGATTAAGAAGATAAGTTTAAATCTAATTTTAACTCAACTCATCATGAATAGCCCCAGTAACCACGGAGGACTCCAAAGTGAATTTAAAGGCTGATTAAATCATTTAATGATGATAACAAGGTTGTGTATTGATGAGCACGCTGCCAACAGGATTATGAATTGATCTTTTTTCATTATCATGAGGGTTATATATCGAAGACTTCTAACCACAATCAATGTTAGCATTTTAAACGGTTTAATTTGTGCTCTGACTTCACCTGCTGTGCCTCTTCATCATTGTTACTGTAGCTAAAACAAAAGGAGGAGGAGCAAGCTGAACAGGTTAGCGTTGATCTGAAGTCCAGTGGAAGAAAGGCATAATTATCTGTATTAAGTCACAACTGTTGCAAATGCATTCATAAAGAACATTGCTTACTGAACACACAGATTTACTTAAAATATTGATAAAACCTAATATAAACACAGAAAACTATATAAAAAATCAGTTTCTTTTGAACAGGCTCAGAGAAATGAGTTGAGTCAGCCGGTCCTAATTATTAAATCTTGCTGGGACATTTTAACTCTTTTCCCCTTCCACAATAAATGGATGCATCTTTCTGCTTGTGCCTTTAATGATGCTCCAGCTGATATAGTTTTTAGATGATTGTGTCTGGTTGTGATACATTAACAAAAGCTTGAGATTTTTAGAACTGTTTATCTGTTTATGAAGTATTAGGACTCTTTTTTTAATCACAATTAAAAAGGAAAACAATTTTACTAGTGTATATGTTTTGTGTCATTACTTTAGCTCATTAAAATGTTGAATAAAAAGTGCCGGGAAAAAAAGCATTTTACATAGAAACATTAGCTGATGGAACCAACATTAGTGCTTCCATCAGCACCACCTTCAGTGAGATATATCTCAGAGCCCGAGGAACTGACTGGTGAGCTTTATAGGAACTAATTAACCAGGTTCTCTTCAGGCTAACTGGAGACTGAACGGTGATAGACATTAGACAGCCAACATTTTCTTATTGTGTCTCAGCACATGTATAAGAAGTGAAGAACCATTGTGAAAGCATCTGCAATGTAACTGTAAATTTAGACGGACGTACGGACGGACAGACCAACGGATGAACGGATGGACAGACAGGTATTCAGGCATGAAAAAGAAAGTGGTATCTTTCAGAGCTAGGGCTTTATGTGTACCGTAAGTGCACAATAATAAAAAAGATCTGGTCTTCAGGGGCGATTCTAGCATCTGACCTTTAGTGGTGCTTAGCCCCCAGTACTGACAATGGCTTTTGGCTTGAACAACACACCCCATGGTGTGGTTTTTGAGAAGCGCAAAGGCTCTTTGGTACTTGGTATTCCCAGGCCCGAATCCTGCATAGCTTCCGAGACCAGATGAGACCGGGCGTGTTCAGGGTGGTATGGCCATAAACAAGGAGATATGTCACAAATAAGACTTTTTTAAAGGATCAAATCAAAGAAAGACTAAACTTATGCAACCAGAATTTGCAACACATATCGACACACAAAACACACAAAACAAAACGCAACTAACTTTAAGCATCAACCTTTAATTCAACCAATAACCTCTGACTGCAAAGCTTTGTGATGCAAAACAATGATAATGTTGTCAGAGGAAAAAGGGGTGGAGTTCCTGCTGGTAAGGGGTATTTCCCTTCAGGAAATATTGAATTGATTGGTCAGTTGCTGATGAGCATACTGGATTGATTGACAGGTGACATTGAGGATCCAACTCATGCAAAAAAAAAATCCAAGATTTTACTGGCCCATTTAAGAGTGCCATCTTTTATTCCACATTTATTTCAAATTCATTAAATATTACAAAATTCTAATGATAGTTTCTTAAATTTTCAGGGGTGCTGATTTAAAAATTTCGGGGTGCTCGAGCACCCCCCAGAAGGAGGCTAAAATTCCCACTGCTAGTTGTTAAATCTTCAGTGCCACAGATTTCCTAATGTATTTTTTTTTATAAAAAAAAAAGGACAAAATGGAAAAGCTGTTTGTGAAAAACCTAAGTTCACCTCCACCTTTTGAGGCATTTCTGCTGCTGCTGTTGTGTTTTTGTTTTTCCTGATTGGCTGGTAGCACTAATCAGACTCACCTGCTACAGATTACTCACCAGCTTTATAAGGATTCACTGTGGATCAGGACTTCTCTGAGGGTCGTTGACAGGTGCAGACAGTCGACTCGGAGTTGAGTTGAGTGGAGAGTGGAGCGTCTTTGACAAATTCAACTGGATTTGATTAAGGTGGATTTTGGCATAAACTAGTATGTGAATGGTTCAGGGTGGAAATGGAGATAGGAAATGAGGAAGACATGGATTTTGAAGGGTGGATGCCAGGAAGAGGGAAAGGAAGAGGATGGGGAAAAGTAAAATGGATTAAGGGTAGGGAGTAGTTGAGGGTCAGGGTAGCAAACGAGAGCTTGAAGGAAGCAGTTCGGATGAAGACAGGATAGTTAGGGGGAAGTTAAAATAATATTGAAATTCAAGAACGAGGAAGACCAAGGAAATCTTAGCCCTATTGTTGTGTCAAGAGAGATAAAAACGAAAATTGGTGAAGTAGAGTTGGTGAAGATTCTGAGAGAGGGAATCCTTCTGGTGGTTTGTAAAACTGAAGACCAAAAACATAAAGCTTTGAATGTTGACAATATCTGCAAAAAGGCTGTAGTGGGAAAAAAATATGAGAAGACAAAAAAGCTAAAGGAGTGATCTATGGGATCCCTTTAGAAGAAGATCTGGATAAATTAAAGAGAATCATTAATGTTTAAAGTGAACAACATGAAAAGATTGTCAAAAACAATGAACGGGGAAAGAGTAGGAAGTTTGCCAATCTTAATTGAGTTTGATGAAACAACTTTGTCAAAAGACATCAAAATAGGATATCTCAGTTTCCAAGTCAGGCCCTACATCCCCCTACCACTTCGATGCTTCAAATTCCAACGGTATGATCATATAGCAGCGGTTTGTAAAGGGAAACAGAGATGTTCAAAATGTAGGGGAGATCACAAAATAGAAGAATGCAAAGAGAATGTGCAAGGAAAATGCTGTAATTGTGGAGGGCAGCATGGAGTCACATATGGGGTGTGTGTAGTGAGGAAGCAGGCAAAAGTAATCATACAGATTAAAATAACTAAAACCATAAGTTATGCTGAGGCAGTTAAAAGCGTGAAAGAACAAAAGACAAGAGAAATTGAACAAACAGAGTGTCAAACTCCACAGCAAACTACTGTATATCAGAAGAGAATGTCACATTATCAATAGAAAACCTAATATTGTTCATGGCATTTGTTATCAACTGTACTGACCAAGTCAAGCATAAAACTGAGAATATCAAAATAATAGTGAGAGGGGCTGAACAGTTTTTTGGGGTTTAAAGAAGGATATTGGGAGAAAATAAAAGGTTTGCAGAAGATGGCAGGTCAGGAATAGCTGGTAGGAAATGCTAATATTACAATGGAATGCAAGAAGTTTGATCACTAACGGACAGGAACTCAAAAGTTATATTGAGGGTCTTAAAGAGCAGCCAGAGATTGTTTGTGTTCAAGAAACATAGTTAAAACGGTCACTAGACTTTGTGATTAAAGGATTCAATGGTGTAAGAAGAGATCAACAAGAGGGGGTGGGGGAGGGGGTGGTATATTTGTAAAGCAAGGAATACAATATCAGGTAATAGGAAAATGTAAAGAACTTGAATTTATAGTAGTTGAAATATGGGGACAAGAAGACTAATTTAAAATAATAAATGTTTATAATCCATGAAAAACATTATCATTCGAGTTAATGCGGGAGTTGATTGAATATTTGGAGGGTAAAGTATTTTGGTGTGGGGATTTTAATGCTAATAATACATTGTGAGAAAGGGAACGAGAATCAATGTGAGAACAGGTATGGAGTCAGTCATTGATCTGACAATTGTTTCAAATTGTTTGGCAGGTGTTTCTGAGTGGAGCATCAACAAAGAATCTACAATAGGTTATGATCATTATCCCATTTCATTAAGAACAGGATTGATCTTAAAGAGGCACTCAACCCACTGTGAAATGGTAGCCCCGCCCCCAGACCAGATTCAAACTCCTCATGAAAATGGATGTGTCGAGAGACAAGGAGGGGAGGAGGTGGGTGGTTGAGCTGCGTTCACGCCCCCTCTAGCAACAAACTAAAACAAACTAAAACTATACCTAACAACTTACAGCAAGCAACAACAAAGAATAATTATGTAGATGTATATATCTATTCTCACCTGATCTATCCAAAACAAAAGGCCTAAAAAAAGAAAATAAAAAAACCAAAAGGTATTCCGTGATTGGGAATCAAACCTGGGTCTCTCAGATCCCAAACCTACACTTCCACCACTGCCCCAACTCGGCATACATGCTTTGCTTGTCCATCGCACCATAAGAAAATGAACACAACCAGATAGTTTTGATGTCATGAAAAGTATTCTTAAAATAAATAAGATAATATATACAAATAACTACTGTAGTGCCATTCCAAAAACTATAATATGCGTTGTTGCAGAGCTTTTCCGGCGTGCAATGTACCACTTCCATATAAAGCATGAACTGCAGCGTGGACCTTCCCATCTCTGCAGGGGATTGGCTCTGCTTGAACCATTTTCGTGACGTCAGAGTGTACAAGACACGTCAGAGTGAACAGTCCTTGACCAATAAGAAAATTAAGGTGCAATTCCTCTGTTCAACCCATAGGGTTACCATAAACACGTTTTTAGACCAAATATTGCCGATTTAAACTAATACGCACAAATATGTGAAGATTAACACAGACATAGTGCTATACAACATTTTAGACACATTCTAGGGAGTTTATCAGCTGAAAAAGTTAATTTGGAGTTTAGTTCCTCTTTAAAGAGACCAGCCCTCTGCCTCACACTTTGCACACTACGTCACAGATGGTGCGTTCGTGTGCAATCGGATTTCCCATGATTAAACATGGCTTGAAGTTCAAAATCACTTTTAAAGCAAAATTAAAGTAATTTATCATTTTGTTTGCAAAAACTAACATATTTAAAAGATATATATATATCTATATTGAGACATTTTATGAATAGTAGAAAAATCACGTCAGTGGACCTTTAATGTTTTTACTTAAGTAAAAGTAAATAAGTACTTACTTTTAAAAATACTTAAAGTATTAAAGTAAAAGTACTTGCTGAATGTATTACCTAATGTAATGGTCTACATTATCATTTAGTGTGTGTACTGTATGTATATTTTCTGTAATACATTAATAGTGTTGAGCCATTTTAATGAACAGTGCTGCAGATAATACATGTTTTTATTGTTTGACACCGTTCACACTTGAACTTGTGATTCTGTGCGTCAGAATTTCAGGGATGACATTGCAGAGTTAAATGTCATTAAACAAAATAAGAAAGAGGAATGATTATAACTTTGAAAGGTTTTATTTAACACAAAGAAAAACCAATGTGTCCTTTTAACTGGAGTAAACACATTTAAGTAACAGTTGTCTGCCTGAAAAGGAGCATTAGACCTAATAAAGAATATCTGATAATTTCACCTCCAGTTTGTCATCAACTCTAGTTAAAATACTGTCTAGTCAACCTTGTTATGGGTCAATATTGAAAAATATTTTAACTTCCTGTCACCATTTTCAAAACTTGGACCTGAATGTCGAGCCATTTGGATACATCTCTTGTCTCCTAACATCATGAACTGACACATTTTAATGTTGTAGCAAGAATTTCTTGTTCAAGTTCAGAAAAAGTTGGTTTTCAAAGTTTTTTTTTTGTCCAGTCTGACTCTTTTGGGAGAGATAATATGTCCTGCTATACTGAACTGTCTTTCAATAGTCTTTCAATAAGGTCATGGGTGTTGTGTATCTTCTGGCTGAATCTCTGGTGGAATCCGTTTTGGGTGTGTCAGTGGTGCTGTGGGTGCTCCCAGCTCAATGACATATACACTGTACAGTACTTGAATATATGCCTTAATTTATTTGGCAATGGATGAACATTCTATTTTTACTGTGTCTTGTTGGTGTTATCATTTTTATTATTATTTTTTTGGTTGTTTTGTTTGTTCCTATGGACCATGTGCGTCTGAAATAAAGTTTGATTGATTGATTGATTGATTGATTGATTGATACATCATTGGTCCAGCTCTTCTTGAAGGTGGGTCTAACGTTACCTGCCTAATTTGCATTGATTCAATGGACCAACTCCCCTCTCGACATCAGTTACTTTGAAACTAATGAACAAATCAAAAAAGCTGTAACGTGAATGTAACTTGTAACTTAAAGACCGTGTAAAGTGAATTTCAATATTTTCTTTAATAAACATTATAAATGTCATAATTGTAATCTTGTAAATGAGTAAAAAGTCTCAAAATTGTAGCTCAATTAATTTTGGAGTTATAGATCAAACTGTGTATAAAGATATGTCTGTTTCAGGATTTTTTAGGCGTGTTTTAAATGTGACCGCGTTTCGTCACGCGGTCTTCTTAAGTATAGCCCCACCCCCTGCAGCTCCAGCCGTATAAATTACTTCTTCGCCTCGGTGGAGCCGTTCACTCGCGAATCGCAGATAGCATCAGATAGCAATAGCTATAGCTCCTTTTTTGCTAAGAAAATGCGACAGGTCCATTGCATACTTAGTTATCAACGTGATTACTCTATATTTTAATCACCAACACAGACCCCGCATGCGATGTGACCGGGTCGGACCGGGTGCAGCGAGTCCGCTCATCTTCTAAAATAGCGCTTATTATTAAACACATAACAGCGGAGTTATGAATTATAGTTGTGTCCTCAACTTTAAAAACAAAACCAGAGTTGTTTGTGCACTAAAAACAGCGTAACTCTTGGAAAAAGGAGCTGCTGTTACAGCCAGAACTCAGATAAAAACAGAGCAGGTTTACTGGATCTCTGCTGCACCTGTCTGCCTCTCCACACACAGCTCAGGCTGTGAAGAACGATGCCGACCGTCACAGTGGTCACTGTCTGACTCAGAGTCTGAGTCTGGCTCTGGAGGTTCAAATGAGTAGGGCTGGAGAACTCCAATTAGGCTGTTACAGCCAGAACTCAGATAAAAACAGAGCAGGTTGATACTGGATCTCTGCTGCACCTGTCTGCCTCTCCACACACAGCTCTGATGCAGGCTGTGAAGAACGATGCCGACCGTCACAGTGGTCACTGTCTGACTCAGAGTCTGAGTCTGGCTCTGGAGGTTCAAATGAGTAGGGCTGGAGAACTCTAATTAGGCTGCCAGCCTTCGCGAACATCTTCAGGGTGCAGGACAGGGGCGCAGTACTGTGCTGAAACCACGCCCACGCGCTGACACGTCCCCAGCGTTTCAGACCAGTAAACAATGGCCCTCATTCACGAACCGTTCGTACGCACAGATTTGTTCTTAAACTGTGCGTACGAGTGATTTAGGATCATTTGTGGCATTCAACAATGTTTTCGTATCCTACGATTTTTTTCAGATACGAACAAAATTTACGAGTGGTCCGGACCTGTCGTATATTTTAGGAGCGTCAGTCTGCTGTCATCCAGACGGAATTTCTCCACTAATAACTTCATATTTCGTTATTTAGAAAATATTTAGAGTTTAAAAAAGTCACGCACCACAATTGGTCTTGACAATAGGTTCTGTTTGAAGTCGAATTATATTTTTAAATGTAATAATGACTAACGGATTAAAGTATTTAAATTAAAATCAATTTGTTATCAATGCCGTTTTCTAACACTACAATATTAATATGAAGATCTCAAACTAAAACCAACTTAAATTATGAATTAATTTAAGTTTAATTTGTCTCGGTAACGCAGACTTCGGTAACGCAGACTTTACATTGACCTCCTCCTGTTGCAGTCATATAGCTCAATCAGTAAAGCGTTGCGTCGCAGTGCAGAACTTTATGGGTTCGAGTCCCACATGGGACAACGTTTTTTTTTTCTCCTTTTAATTCATTCCAGATTTAAAAAACACAAGAAAACTATTTACAATACAACAAGAAATGAAGCATAAAGTCTTTTTAATCTGGAATGAATAAATAATCTAAAGAAGGAAGGAAAAAAAAATAGGCATACCTTGTGGGAATCGAACCCACGAAATCTCGATAACAGTGCAATGTTTTAACCAGTTAGCCACCAGTACACGTGTATATTTAAGGTCCACATTTATTATAAACAAACATTCTTTGGCATTAGTTGGTCATTTACTCCCATGAGTGACGCTGCTAATAAGGACAGATTTACTTTTCTCGATCAAGGAGAGCAGAACTTCAATCTCCGCACCGGTAGAGTTCTTCTTTTTTACTTTTCGCTGTCATTTTATGCACGAACACGTTTTGCCTCCGAGGCAGGAAACGTAGCCTTATATGGTGTTTTGAGGGGTGGGAATTATGTAAATAACCTCTCCGCGTGCACGCGCAGGTGGTTGGAACAGGTGGGATTCATCATATTTACGCTCCCATTTACACACTTTTCCTGAGGATAGAAGACTTTGTTGAATCTGACGTGGCATGTTCGTACGAACGCTTCGTACGAACAAAAGTAAGAGAATTTAGGATAAAAATACGAACATTTTCGTGAATGAGGGCCAATGTTTTTAATCAGTCAGATTTATATGGGTGATTAATAACACATATTTATGCCGTGTGACAAACTCAAAACACACATTTAATTTTACTTTACACGGTATTTAACTCATTATAGAAATGTAGTGTAGTAGAAAGTACAGATACTTCATGTAAAATGTAGTGGAGTAAAAGTAAAAGTACCCACATTTAATTCTACTTAAGTAAAGTACAGATACATAAAAATGTACTTAAGTACAGTAACAAAGTATTTGTACTTAGTTACATCCAACCACTGGTCAGTAGGCACACAAAACATCCATACTAGACAAGACTGAGACAGTAAAATAACAGTACAAAAATAATCATTATTCATTGAGAAGCCTGATCGCTACATGTATGAATGAGTTTTTCAGTCTGTTTGTCCAACATCTGGCCAGCAGATACCTGTGTCCAGATGGAAGCAACCTGAACTCAACGTGGAGAGGGTGATCAGGATCTGCCAGAATCAGCCTGGCCTTGTTCACTGATCCCACCTTGTATAGGTCAGTGAGGTGCTGTAGGGCAATGCCATCTGATTATTTAATTTATAACCAAATATAATCCACAGGTATGCTTTTTTTTCTCTGTGTTCATTTCCAACGAAGTTTGAGCATTATAGTAGAAGGAAACCTATATTCTTTTAGAGGATAAGAGCCAAAAATATGCTTCATCATCTGTAGTGTCCCTTCTGTGTGTGTTTTAGTATTGCCTGTTATCATGTTACCACTAGGCTAAAACTGGCTCCACGTCTGTCCTTAGGTGTGTTTTACATCAATCACACTAAAACTAAGAGTCTGTAGCTGATTTTGATTTGCATTAAAGTGTACAATTATAATGGACATCACAACCATTTTGAGAACTCATGCAAGGATGGAACAAACACCAAGCATAAGTAGAGTTCAGATTGGTGACTGAATAAGCACTAGTCATCCAGCTATCATCTGAAAGTGACCACAATTAGGAGCACACAGCCCACATGTATTATTTATTAATTTATAAAAAAAATGAAAACATTTTTAACTAAATTACCTTAAAGTTCTTGGATGCTGAATATTTTTTTCCCACATAGATTTTCATGTTTTTCATTCAGCTTTGTGAATTTTTACACCACAACAAGTAAGAGGGGTGAGTGTAGAAGCCTGGGGCGCGAGCTGCCACAGGCGCAGATCTTGGTGGAAGTAGCAAATATTCAAACTAGAGCTTAGAAGGCTGAAGTGGAGAAGGGTTCCATGTGAATAGCAGTTGAACATGGGTCAGTCGGTCCTAAGGGATGGGCAAACACCGTTCGGAAGCGCAGGGCGATGACCTCTGTCACCCCTGGCCGATCGAAAGGGAGTCGGGTTCAGATCCCCTCATTTGATACATAGAGTCAGTAAAGACTGACTCTGTGTAAACCCTGACTAACTTGTCATAGGCAATGACCACCAATTGATCATCCCCATGGTCACATCAGGCCTGTGAGATATTGTCATTCATTAAATTAATATTTCAACTTGATATGAAACCTTAGCGGGCAGAACGGTGGCGCAGCTGGTAGAGCTGATGCCTCTCAGCGAGCAGCTCCCCGGCGCAAATCCCGGTCCGGGGACCCTTCTGGGTAGAGTTTGCATGTTCTCTCTGTGCATGAGTGGATTTCCTCTGGGTTCTCCGGTTTCCTCCCACAGACCAAAAACATACATATTAGGCTGATTGGTAACTCTGAATTATCCTTAGGTGTGAGTGAGAGAGTGAATGTTCCCTTTCAGTCTAGTCTCTCGGTGCAACATACTTGCTATGGGAATTGCGCCCACGCGCGATTACCTGAAGGAATATACTCACGCCTTTACGGCTAGGGGCATCACCGCCGCGCTAGAGGCCCCACTCTCTGGGTACTTAAGCGGCGTGCATCCCTCCATCTTTCTTTTTTGCCCTTCACCTCGCTAAACCTGAACTACCTCTTCGCGGGACTTCTCTGTTGCTTCATCGCTCAACTTGAGGTGAGCTTGCTCCCTGCACAGAGCACACAGAGAATTATTCTTGCATATTGCTGGACTAGCGATAGCTAGTCCGGCACATTTCTCTTCACCCTAAAGTATTTTCTTCTCCTCTCTCTACAGATTGCTTCGCTCGACGGCGCTAACTACGCCACAAGAAAAAAGCTATTTTGCTTACTCCTAGCGAGCTAGCCAACGAAAGCGACGTAACGGAGGAGACATTTCAAGGAAAAAGAAAAAAGATTCTGGAAGGACTCGCTCCCCTTATCTCTGACATGCCTCCGGAGAAAGGAAAGCGAAAGGCGAGACTTCCAAGGAAAACCAGCGGGACGGCGAGTCCAACTTCGTGCGCCTGTCCCAGTGGATGCGTTTTTTCCCTCACAGCAATGGACACCCATGAGTCCTTTCCAGTCTGCCTAGGAATGCTTATTGCAAAAACAGCACTGGATATGCCTGACTTTTGCCCACACTGCAACCTCATGCTTGATGCGGTGCTACAGTACCGGGTTGATCTTGTCGCCAAAACCATGGGGAATTCAGCGACACCAACGGACGCGGACACCACGGAGCCCCTCACTCCCATGCCGGAGCTAGAGAACATGGCTTTACATGACAGCACACACGAGTCGAATGGGGTGACAGCCCTGATGGGCTGGCTCCTATGGTGGACCTAACAGTTGAGTTTGACACCCGAGGCATGATGAACGAGGACAAGATCTCGATTTCAGCCTCGGGCGAATTTTCAACGGAGGAGGCAGACGTGGAACTAGAGGATCAGGGTCAAGATCTCTCCCAGACACCGGTACCTATGCTCCCAGAAACAGACTTCTCCATCCCTACTTTGTTAGACTTGTGCCACAGAGCAACGGACGCGTTGCACATCCCATGGCCCGAACCTCCGCCTCGCCAACAGGTCATGAGGCTGGTAGGAAATTATTTTTACTCGAAGCAGCAGGCTGCCACGAGGCAAAGGATGCCTGTGTTCCCGGACTTCCTCACAGAACTAACTCTTACCTGGACTCAACCAAGAGCCCCCATGCTCCTTCCCCTCTCACAGTTCCTTGACGTAGATGGGATGGATGAGGTGGGAATAGCTAACGTGCCTCAGATTGAGGACACACTAGCGTCTCACCTGGCTCCTAAGTCATCAGGGATGAAACCAACTCTCCCAGCAAGGCTTGTCGAGCTTCAGCATCTCTAATCGAGAAGTGCTACAGGGCTCAGGGACTTGCGGCACGCGCCATGAACGCGTCCGCGTTAATGCAGGCTTACCTGGCCCAACAACTACAACAGCTCCAGGTAACAATGGACAAGCAGTCGGCCGTCGACTTGCTGGACGACGCCCGCAGAGCAACAGACTTTGTGCTCCGTATGATGGGGACAGCTGCTGTTGCACAAGGCAGGGGCATGGCGGAAGTGGTCATCGCGATCCGCCACCTCTGGATGACTTTAACGGATCTCCCGGAGGGACAAAAGGTGCCTTTTCTCCACCACTCGATAGAGCCGACGGGATTATTTGGTAAAGCTTTGGAGCGAATTCAGACCAAGCTGGACCAAAGACGCAGACAGGCGGAAGCTTCGGGTGGGCATTCCCCGGAGAAGCTTCGCCCCCCAAGGGAGTCTGCTGGAAGCAGACCTGCGCAGTCTTAACACCACTCAGCAATGCGTGCCCCACCACAGAAGCGGACAATATACGAGGAAGAGCCCTGGCAAAGACCCCAGCTGGGCCAACCTCGCATCGAGCACGCATGGAGCAAATATAGGTTTGTTCCCCACCAGGCGGCCAAACACAGAGCCTTCTCTGCGAATCGGGACACCACACAAAAAACGTACCTGATGAACCAGGTCCACGTTCCACATTACACGATCACCCACCCACGTGGTACTGGGAATGATCCCTTCATGTCCAGACTTTACTTGTAACACAGTACAAAAAGCTGGTATATTTACAGCATGCACAAATCATGCTTTCTCTGCTGTGAGTGACATAGAATCATGTACGTCATTGCACATAAGCACGAATAAAGCTCATGAAACAGCTCCTCTCTGTTTTATTGACTCTAAAAAAAAAAACAACAACACAAATATCTTCAGCAAAGCAGGTCCCTCTGGCCTGCAAGCCGTCATAAAGGGGGCCCCCCCCTCCCTCACGGCCCACGGGGTATTAGCCTAATCAATAAACCCCAGCAGGGTGCCTCTGATTCATCTGCAGTAAGCAGACACAGAGGCGTCTGCAAGCACCCCCTACACCCCTCATGGAGACAGGTGAGGAGGGTCACGTGCTTAAGCCCTCGCTCCATTGTGAACGGTGGGGCAGCCAATACACTAACCAGACGAACACGTGACATGTCCGCACCTCAGGGAGGCAAGCTGACAGAGTCTAACGACGGGGGGGCTACATCAGATGCCCTCAGGCAGCCACAAACTTCACACCTTCACAGTAGCAACTGTGTTCAGGCTGTTGTGGATGAAAACAAATCAGAGTTGAATCAGATCTCTCTTCCTGTTTTTGAAGGGGACTAGGCTTCTTATCACAAATAATCTGAAGTCTGCCAAACCAAAAGGAACACCCCCACGTTCTCATGTTGCAACTGCTCCTTTATTATTAACAAGGGACACGTAATGTCCAAGCAGTTATCAGACAGCACGTGACCTCCCTCTCTTTGCTGATCCAGATCTGCTTTCAAACAAAATTCTTGAGTGAAACACAGACCCCGGTCGGTTTACCTGGTACCGATGCTACATTAAAGCTAAGGACCAGCAAACTAGACCACTCCAGAAAACAGAAGCCGTTTTCGCATTGGCCAGCCCTCAGTGGCCCGGGGCTCCCCTGGGTGGCTCTGGGCCACCCGCGTTCATTACGCATTTGCCGCAAAGCCGCCTTGAAGTGGGTGGGCAGTTCTCTGGAAGTGGGTGGGGTGGTCTCTTCACGTGGGTGGAGTGTTCGTGTTTTAAGAGAGGAGACTCGGCAAAAAAAAAATTGTTAGCTGGATATATATATATTAGTGTTTCTGCGTTTAATTTTTGTTAATAACTGATCACAAATCAGCTTATGTTACAACGTAAATAACACGAAGCGCACACCCATTTCCGCCTTTCAGCGCGACCTGAATGTCATTAAACAGCATTAAACAATAACTAATATTGTCTAACTGTTGCGCGCAGCCAGGGTTTTAAAATATAACGAATAATCTCTAACTTTTACGTGCAGCTAAAATGTCAGGAGGAGTGATTGCTATATGGGCAAGTTGGACACCTGAAAATTCAGTCTGTTCGGATAGCTCAACGAGTTAATGCGTTATCGTTTTGACCGGGAGAAGTGGGTTCGCTTCCAGCCTGGGACAAAGTTATTTTACTTTTTTTTTCTTTATTCACATTTTCTTTTAAATAAAAAGGAGTTTGTTTGGTTAACAAACTCCTTTTTATTTAAAAGAAAATGTGAATAAAGAGAAAAAAAAAGTAAAATAACTTTGTCCCAGGCTGGAAGCGAACCCACTTCTCCCGGTCAAAACGATAACGCATTAACTCGTTGAGCTATCCGAACAGACTGAATTTTCAGGTGTCCAACTTGCCCATATAGCAATCACTCCTCCTGACATTTTAGCTGCACGTAAAAGTTAGAGATTATTCGTTATATTTTAAAACCCTGGCTGCGCGCAACAGTTAGACAATATTAGTTATTGTTTAATGCTGTTTAATGACATTCAGGTCGCGCTGAAAGGCGGAAATGGGTGTGCGCTTCGTGTTATTTACGTTGTAACATAAGCTGATTTGTGATCAGTTATTAACAAAAATTTAACTCAGAAACACTAATTCAGCTAACAATTGTTTTAGGGGTTTCTCGTTTCTGTAGTTAAATTTGAATGAAATTCAACCCTCGCGCTGAGGTTGTTTGAATGAGTCCCGCCCCTGCTGCAAACAACGAATCAAATGTGAGCTGAAACTAGCCCTGTCGGGCTCGGCCCGATAAGAACCACGGTGAAGATGGTTCCAGAACAAGGGTGGATCCCGGGCGGAAAAGGTAAATGCGAAGACGCCGAACCCGGGTTAGAAGCTGGGAGAGCCGGGGAGGGCCGGCCAATGCGTAAACGGCTAGATTGGAGTTAGGAGGTCTGCTCATTTACATAACTTGCAGTCTCCCAGCCCTAGGACCACAAACTTGGAGGGGGGAAATAGACTCTCTTCTCCAATCCTATCTAATAAGGATGACAGGTTACATCTGCCCTCAATTACCCCTTAGCAAAGCAACCTGGGGGTACACCGGCAAGGAGGCCTTCTCCACAACCTGGTTGACCTCCAGGGGCTCACAGCCTCTGTGTCACCAGAAGGGGTAGTACAGCCACTTAGGCCAGGAACTGCCAAAAGTCTCAGCTTGTTTGCTGAAAAGAACAAGTTGATAGAATCAGGCCTACCGGAAAATGTGGTAATAAGCATACAAAATGCCCGTGCTGGATCAAAACAGTCCCTATACGCACAGAAGTGGTGTATTTTTGAAGCCTGGTGCTCAGAAAGAAATATTATTTCAGCTATTTCAGCCTGTCACAAAGGCTGGGGACACAGGACACCTGGAGTACATCCAATCATAATAAGATTTATGAAGGACGTGCTTCAGACTAAACCACCCAGCAGGACCCTGACCCCTGGTTGGGATCTTGGCCTGGTCCTGGAGGCTCTCTGTGACCCCCTATTCGAGCTACTGAGGGAAGATAAGATAGATTTATTATCTTATAAAACCACTTTACTTCTGGCACTTTGCTCGGCAAAACGCGTGGGTGACCTCCATGCATTGTCTGTACATCCAATGTGTACCAGATTCACCCCTGACGGGTCAAAGGTCAGACTAAGGCCTAATCCCGCATACACTCCCAAGGTCTTGACTTTGAACCACAGGAGTCTAGACTTTGATCTCTCCTCCTTCCCACCTGCTCCTGTCCTTACTCAGGAACAGGAAAGGTTGAAGGCTCTCTGCTCCGTGAGAGCTTTACACTTACATGCATAGAACAGCCGAATGGAGAAAAACAAACCAACTGTTTGTCTGCTTTGCAGCACCTGTTACCGGGAGGGCCCTATCAAAACAATGCCTCTCACATTGGGTGACTGAGGCATTAAAAGGGCGTACAGTAGCAAAGGTCAACAGGTACCCTCTGGAGTGCATGCTCACTCCACTTGGGGCTTGGCCACTTCCTGGTCATTTCTACTAAAAAGAAACTGTCCAGATGAACTGATTGAGAATGAGCGGATTTGATACCTGGACTATTGAGAATGAACTTTCTGGTCTTGAACCACTTTGGACATGTCTGCCTGCCTGGGAGGAGTCGACGAGGGACAAGCCCCCAGAAACCATCTTGGCTACAGCAAACTGGTTGGTCCACTTAAGTTGTTTACTTGGTGGGGTAGCTTCAGTTTGCTTTGGACTGCTCTGACTGACGAAGCCCTCTGGAGTGAGGGTGAAACGTTTCTACTAAAAAGAAACTGTCCAGATGAACTGATTGAGAATGAGCGGATTTGATACCTGGACTATTGAGAATGAACTTTCTGGTCTTGAACCACTTTGGACATGTCTGCCTGCCTGGGAGGAGTCGACGAGGGACAAGCCCCCAGAAACCATCTTGGCTACAGCAAACTGGTTGGTCCACTTAAGTTGTTTACTTGGTGGGGTAGCTTCAGTTTGCTTTGGACTGCTCTGACTGACGAAGCCCTCTGGAGTGAGGGTGAAACGTTTCTACTAAAAAGAAAACTGTCCAGATGAACTGATTGAGAATGAGCGGATTTGATACCTGGACTATTGAGAATTAACTTTCTTGTCTTGAACCACTTTGGACATGTCTGCCTGCCTGGGAGGAGTCGACGAGGGACACGCCCCCAGAAACCATCTTGGCTACAGCAAACTGGTTGGTCCACATAAGTTGCTTACTTGGTGGGTTAACTTCAGTGTGCTTTGGACTACTCTGACTGAGGAAGCCCTCTGGAGTGAGGGTGAAACGTTTCTGCTAAAAAGAAACTGTCCAGATGAACTGATTGAGAATGAGCGGATTTGATACCTGGACTATTGAGAATTAACTTTCTTGTCTTGAACCACTTTGGACATGTCTGCCTGCCTGGGAGGAGTCGACGAGGGACACACCCCCAGAAACCATCTTGGCTACAGCAAACTGGTTGGTCCACATAAGTTGCTTACTTGGTGGGTTAACTTCAGTGTGCTTTGGACTACTCTGACTGAGGAAGCCCTCTGGAGTGAGGGTGAAACGTTTCTGCTAAAAAGAAACTGTCCAGATGAACTGATTGAGAATGAGCGGATNTTTTTTTTTTTGTAATTTTTTATTTTCATAGATTCCCAAGAAAGTATACATTACAGAACTTTTAAGTATTTAACAGAAAAACGTCCAATATAAAAAGTCACTATATCACAAAATGAACGTCATCATTTAAAATATACTGTATTGGACAATTATAGCATTGTCTTATGAGAGTCAAGACAAAATTTCAACTTCACTTCCCTGAGAAATTTTATAATGTAATTAGTAATTAGTGTGAAAAAAAAGAACAAATTTAAAAAGTAAAAAAGCAACCCACACATAGCGATAAATAAAAAAATAAAAATAAATAAATAAACAGAAACGACCAACCAAAACATATAAAATAAAAGCACAATAATGTTGAGTGGTTAAACTAAGGAGGGTGGATTATCTGGGTGATTTTATCAAGGTTGTTTTCAAAATATGAAATCAATTCTTTTAAGTTTTACATAGTCCACCCAATTCTGCCACCTCTGACAGAATTGTTCAGTCTTGTAGTTGAGAAAGGCTGTTATTTTTTCCATTTTATATATATTAAATGTTATATCGATCCAGTCATCTAAGGTAGGTTTGTCTTGTGATAACCATTTTCTTGTAATGTTTTTCTTACTTGCTGTTAATAAAATAGTCATCAAATATTTTGTTTTTTTTGAAGACTCTTGAGGAATTATGCCAAAATACATAAGCTTGATTTCCAAAGGAATGTTTCGCTTGAAAATTTTTTGTAAGGCATTATGTAACTCTTTCCAGTAATCTTTTATAATTGGGCAGTCCCAAAAGACATGAAAATGGTTTGCATCTTGATTTCCACATTTTCTCCAGCATATAGGAGGATTTCCATCATAGTGGCTTTTCTGAGCAGGTGTGATAAAAAATCTTACTAAATTTTTCCATCCATATTCTTGCCATTGTAAGGATTTATTATATGTCCATTGGTTTCTCCACATTAGTGTCCATTCCTCCTCTGTTATTGTTAAATTGCCCTCGCTTTCCCATCTTGCTTTAATGTGTAGTGTTGAATTGTTTTTTAGATCTGTTAAGTTTTTATATATAAGTGAAATAATTTTCCCTGTGATTTTTGATTTGTAGGCATTAATAAAGATTTCCATTAGGTTTATATTCTTATCAGTAATTGGCTCAATTTTTTGATTAACAAAGTTTCTTATTTGTAAATATCGATAAAAGTCCTGCTTGTCCAGAGAATATTTCCTCTTAAGAGTTTCGAAATCATCTAAGATTTTGTTGTTCATTATTGTACATAAAGCAGTAATTCCTTTGGAGGTCCAGTTCTTAAACCTAGCATCCAGTTTGTTTGGAGTGAAATCTGAATCATATGCAATCCATTTTATGGCCGCTAGGTCATGTTCTAGTGCATTTTTTTTGACAATATTTTTCCACACATTAAGAGTTGTTTTAATCCAGCGGTTATCTATATTATTTATGTAACATTGTATTTTTTCATCAGCCAAAATTGCCTGTATAGGAATTGGTGTCTCTTTCATTTCAATAGTTTTCCATTTAGCATCATATTTTGGGTCGCACCAATATATCAATGTTCTTACTTGTGCTGCTAAATAATAATCTCTTATTGAAGGTAACCCCCAACCTCCCATTTTCTTTTCAAGTTGTAAGACCTTATATCTAATTCTAGGTCTTTTACCCTGCCAAATATATCTTGATAATAACTTGTCCCATTCGTTGAAAACTTTTTGATTTATTTCAATTGGTAAAGTTTGAAATAAATATAATAATCTGGGCAGTATATTCATCTTAATTGAGTTAATTCTTGAACTAAAACTTAAGAAAGGAGTTAGATTCCATCTTACGATATCCTCTTTAATTTTCTTTATCATGGGAACATAATTATATTCAGATAATTTTTCGAGGTCCTTTGGCATAGTGATTCCTAGATACTTAAGACGATCATTGTGCCAAGCTAGGGGATACTTATTTTGAATTTCCTGCGGTGGAGTATAATTATAGGACAGCAACTGAGTTTTGTTAATATTAATTTTGTATCCTGATAACTGACCAAATTGATTGAATACTTGCATCAATGCTGGAAGGGAGTGGGTTGGCTGTTCTAAATAAATTAATATATCGTCTGCATAACAAGCCAATTTATGTTCTATCCCTTTTATCATTATTCCTTTAATATCCTTATTTTGTCTTATTAATTGGGCTAGTGGTTCTAGATATAATGCAAATAGTAACGGTGACCACGCACAACCTTGTCTTGACCCTCTTTCTAAAAAAATTCTATCTGATAGCTGTCCATTAACTTTAATTTTCGCTGTGGGTTTGTTGTATAATGCCTGTATTGTTTTTATTATCGTATTATGTAATCCAAATTTATGTAGAACCCTAAAAAGAAAATTCCAGTCAACTGAATCAAATGCTTTTTCTGCATCTATACTGATAATAATAGCTTCCAGTTTATTCTTTTGTATGTGATCCATAATATGTAATGTCCTCCTTACATTATCCTGTGTTTGACGTTGGCGTATAAAGCCAGTTTGATCATTATTTATTAGGGAAGGGAGAAATTCTTCCAATCGTCTGGCCATTATAGATGTAAAAAGTCGATAATCAATATTTAAAACAGATATCGGTCGGTATGAACCGCAATCCAATTTGTCTTTGCCTTCTTTGTGTATTACTGATATTATTGCCTCTTTCCAGCTTGGTGGTGTTTGCGCTTCTTTCAAAGTCCAATTTAATGAAGGAAGGAGGATTGGAATCAGCTCCTTCTGAAATTCCTTATAAAATTCTGCTGTATATCCATCTGACCCTGGTGATTTACATGGTTTTAATCTACTTATTGCGTTTTTCAGTTCTTTTTCTGTAATATCAGATATCATTTTTGTATTCTGTGCTTCGCTCATATGGGGTAGTTCTAGTGTGTTCAAATATTCATCAATTTCTTCTGTAGTTCCTCCAGAGATTTTTGAATATAGGGTTTTGTAAAATATTTCAAATGCTTCCTTGATGTCATTTAATTTGGTCTTTAATAATTTTGATTTGGGGTTTCTGATTTTATGGATTGTATTTTCTGCTATTTTCTTTTTTAATTTCCATGCTAATATCCTCATAGATTTTGATCCACCTTCATAGTGTCTTTGTTTAAGAAACATGAGGTTTTTCATAGTCTCCTGTGCTGTCATATCATTTATTTCATTTCTAATTTTTTTTAATTCTTCTAATGTATCTGGTGTACAATTTTGTTTATGCTTTTGTTCTAAATTTACCAATTTTTTATGCAATTCCTCTGATTTTTTATTTCTTAATTTTTTTAAATGTGATGCCATGGCTATAATTTTTCCCCTCAAAACCACTTTAAGAGTGTCCCATAGTATCGGTGGAGATACTTCTCCATTATCATTGAAATCTAAAAAAGAACCAATTTCTTTCCGTGTTTCCTGTTTGAACCACTGGTTATTAAGCAAACCTGAATTGAATTTCCATATGTTCTTTCTGTTTTGTAAACCAAGGTCTACTGTTAAATATACCGGTGAGTGATCACTCACATCAATTGTTCCGATCTCACATCGGTCCATCTTGTCCCTATCTTTTGTAAATGTTAAAAAATAATCAATTCTTGTATATACTGAATGAGTGGCTGAATAGTATGTGTAATCCTTTTTATTAGGGTAAAAATCTCTCCATATGTCTATCAGACCAACTTCCTTAAAAAGTGTATTTATTTTTTTATGCTGTTGTTCTTTCTGGTATGTTTTCTTCCCAGATGAGTCCATTGGTTGCAAATGTATGTTCAGGTCTCCTCCTCCAAGCAGAATGCCCCGTGTTTCTTTTACCATTATATTAGTTATTCTCTTGAAAAAATCAATATCGCTCCCCGGAGGAGCATATATGTTAAATAATGTAATAGGGTTTCCTCCTACATTCCCTCTCACAAGCACAAACCTGCCTTCCTTGTCCACCAGTTCGTATGATTTTTCAAAATGTATCTTGTTTGAGATAAGAGTAGCTACTCCCCTTCTACGTCCTGATTTGTATGAGGAGAAAAACAATTGGTTGAAGCCCATTCTTCTTAGTTTTTCATGTTCACTTTTGTTCAGATGGGTTTCTTGTAAATACACTACGTGAGCCTGCTCCTTCTTCATTTTGGTTAAAATCTTACTGCGTTTTATTGGATTGAGCAACCCATTTACATTATATGAAATAACCTTTAATTTATCACCAACCATATTTCAGTCTGTATGTTTTAATGATTTTGTGTTTTAGTTTAACCCACATCCTTCCTGAATATTCACATAAAAAACCCATAAACAAATCAACATTAAAGCTGCAAGGAGCTTGAACAAAAAGTATAAACTGTTCTTGAGCAAAATTAAGAAACAAAAACAAAAACACGTTGACTTCCAACTGTGGGGTCTCCAGTGTGACCCTTAGTCCTCCCCACTGAAAGGGGGGGTTTGAAGGTGAGCCTCTCTCTTCTGGTGGTGGGAGAGGGCCTTCATTTGCCATTAGGCCTATGTCCATTTAATGACAACGTAAAAAGACCACCCGACAATTTTCATTATTTCTATTGCCTCAGTTCTTATTTCTCTTCAATGAACTCTTATTCACATGTTCTTCAAAAAGTCTCAAACAAAAGGGAAATCACTCACCGCTGATCTCTTTTACTTATTTGTTTCTCAGTGTCCAGTTATTTCTGATCCTGCCGTCTGAACTCTCGGAGTTTCTCCTTGTAGCCTCGGGTCCGATCTTCACCCCTCCTGCTCCTCTTCCTCTCGGTGTGCCACATCAGTTCTTGGATCTGTTCCATTAAAGCCTCCGGGCGTTTGATGACAGTCACAGGGAATCCTCTCTTGTCCAGGTCGCTTGTCGCCTCCTCTGCTGAGCCATACAGCACGGTTCCTTCAGGATAAAACACTCTCATCCTGGCTGGGAACGGGGTCTGGAAACGGATCTTCTTCTCCTTCAGCACTGATTTCACCTCTGCATATTTCCTCCTCTGCTTCATAACGTCAGGTGCATAATCATGGTCCAAGTTAATCTTGTTTCCCAGATATTCAAATCCTCGTTTCTGCCAGGCTAGTTTTAAAAGTTCTTCTTTCATCCTGTAGCTGGACATTTTAATAATAATTGATCTCGGTGTCGCAGCTGGTGGCGGCTTTGACACGCCGGCGCGGTGCGCGCGCTCCACCCGCAGCTCTGCTGAAACCGGCACTTCCAGTTTTTCTTTTAACAAAGTTTCAACAAAAGTCACCATTGATGGAGCCTCGTCTTCTGCTCCTTCTTTGACACCATATATTCTAACATTTTCTTTTCTGGATTGCCCTTCCAGATTCGTTAATTTTGCGTTCATTTCCTTGTGCAGTTTAAACATTTCTGCTGTCATTTCTTCATTTGTTTGTATTCGAGTTTCAGCGTCCATGATCCTCCCTTCCGCCTCCTCTACTCGCTTGTTTGTCTTTTTAATTTCTTCTCGAATTCCCTTTAGCTGCATATCATTATCCTTTCTGAATTCTCTCAGTTCTTTCAGAATGAGTTCCAGACTCACGCCGCCGGCTTGTTGCTCATCAGCTGTTAGCGCGTCCTCGTCCTCCATGTCGCTGACAGCTGGTGCAGGTGCGGTCTGGTCCACTTCGTCTCCTTCGTGCAGCTTTGATAGCGCAGACTTCTTAAGAACTTTTACTTTTGGTGGCATCTTCGAGCCCTGTTCTTAATTGTCCAAGGATAATTATTTCAAATTCGAGTCGTTTTGGGCTATATTTAACTCAAGCGTCGGGAGCGCGTTTCACTACGCTGTCATCCTCTCGCTCACCAGCCCGGAAGTCCCGATACCTGGACTATTGAGAATGAACTTTCTGGTCTTGAACCACTTTGGACATGTCTGCCTGCCTGGGAGGAGTCGACGAGGGACAAGCCCCCAGAAACCATCTTGGCTACAGCAAACTGGTTGGTCCACTTAAGTTGTTTACTTGGTGGGGTAGCTTCAGTTTGCTTTGGACTGCTCTGACTGACGAAGCCCTCTGGAGTGAGGGTGAAACGTTTCTACTAAAAAGAAACTGTCCAGATGAACTGATTGAGAATGAGCGGATTTGATACCTGGACTATTGAGAATGAACTTTCTGGTCTTGAACCACTTTGGACATGTCTGCCTGCCTGGGAGGAGTCGACGAGGGACAAGCCCCCAGAAACCATCTTGGCTACAGCAAACTGGTTGGTCCACTTAAGTTGTTTACTTGGTGGGGTAGCTTCAGTTTGCTTTGGACTGCTCTGACTGACGAAGCCCTCTGGAGTGAGGGTGAAACGTTTCTACTAAAAAGAAACTGTCCAGATGAACTGATTGAGAATGAGCGGATTTGATACCTGGACTATTGAGAATTAACTTTCTTGTCTTGAACCACTTTGGACATGTCTGCCTGCCTGGGAGGAGTCGACGAGGGACAAGCCCCCAGAAACCATCTTGGCTACAGCAAACTGGTTGGTCCACTTAAGTTGTTTACTTGGTGGGGTAGCTTCAGTTTGCTTTGGACTGCTCTGACTGACGAAGCCCTCTGGAGTGAGGGTGAAACGTTTCTACTAAAAAGAAACTGTCCAGATGAACTGATTGAGAATGAGCGGATTTGATACCTGGACTATTGAGAATGAACTTTCTGGTCTTGAACCACTTTGGACATGTCTGCCTGCCTGGGAGGAGTCGACGAGGGACAAGCCCCCAGAAACCATCTTGGCTACAGCAAACTGGTTGGTCCACTTAAGTCACATGTGTCAAACTCTTGGCCCGCGGGCCAGATGTGGCCCGCCATGTCATTTTATCTGGCCCGCGAGAGCTTAATTAAAAAGTTTTGAGTGTCTAAATATTAATACGAGCGAGTTTTGACCAAAAAATACATTTCCCACAATGCCTTTCAACTACGGCAGCCCCACTATGCCTTTCGACAATGGTTTTCCCACAATGCCTTTCGACTACGGTAGCCGAGGCAGTGTTTCTACCTTCATGCCAACGAGTGGAATTGAGATATAAATAATGATCCCAACATGTCCAGAAAGAGAAAAGTTGATACAGACGGAAGTTTCAAGAAAGATGGGAAGGCGAATACTTGTTTGTGCTTCCAGGAGAAAGACCGGTATGTCTTTTGTGTTACGAGGCGGTGTCGGTTTTGAAACCAAACACGGAGCTAAGTACGCTAAAGCTAGCCTTCAAGAAAAGCAACACATTCTGCCAAGAATTAAAAGGCAAACTGCAGTCGCAGCAGTTTGTTCATGAAACCCACAGCCAAAAACGAGGCTGCAGTGAAAGCTAGCTTCAAAGTGGCTGTGTGACTTTGCTGTGTTGTGCGACATAACCGACCATCTCGCCCAGCTGAATCAGAAGCTGCAGGGACGCAAACAAGTCATCACGCAGATGTCCGACGCGATCACGGCTTTCCTGCGAAAATTGGACTTATGGATGTGGCAAGTGAAACAGGACAATCTTGTCCACTTTCCTGTTTGTCAGGTTAGCATTTTCTTAAAATTTAATTCAAATATATCCTGATGCATTCTCAATAATCCAGGTAGAAAAATCTAAAAAAGCTAAGTGTGGTCCTCTGGACATTCAAAAAAACAAAACAAAAAACAGGTGATTATTTCAGCCACCTAAAATAATATGTTCCCCTTCCTTGGATGGTTTCTTTTCACAAAGATGGCCTCTTTTACTCGTCTCTCAAACCATTGTTCCTCTCTATCAAGGATGTGAACATCTTCATCCCTGAAAGATGAAGTTTTGTTTTGTTTTTTTAAATGTCCAGAGGACCAGACTTAGCTTTTTTAGATTAATTAAAATATAATAAAATGTAATTCAACAAAGAAGAAGAAAATTTCAACTGTGTGCAATTTAATGATTGTGCTTGCATTTTGTTTTGTGTTTATCATTTTCAGAACATGATCAATCATAGAGAGAGAATCCACTTGGTGTGTTCAAGGACAGGCAGCATCTCCTCATCAAAGACTAACCAAACAACTTGAGTACGGTAATATAGTTGTGAACTGAGTCAACCTTTATTTTGGTATGTGTATGCACACAAATTGTTGTCATTCACAGTTGGATGCAAGGCTGTGTGTAGCCTTTTTGGGTGAGATGCTACATGTGTCATACATGTTCTTTGCAGCTCAGTTTTATGTTTTATTAACTTGGACAATTTCATCCTTCATTAATGGAGTTATGTGGGTTTTCATAAGCTGACAAATTTTAAAAGGATTTATGTTAGAGCAACAAGCAAACAGATGTTTTCTATGCAACTGTAATTGTCAGTTGAATAAGTTA
>JBBPBX010044096.1:0-27614 GCA_038048925.1 Garcialebias charrua | reverse complement strand
CAATAAATGGACAAAATGTTCCCTCGCCCGGACGCGGGTCACCGGGGCCCCACTCTGGAGCCAGGCCCGGAGGTGGGGCACGTTGGCGAGCGCCTGGTGGCCGGGCTTTCACCCATGGAGCTCGGCCGGGCACAGCCCGAAGAGGAGACGTGGGTCCCCCTTCCCATGGGCTCACCACCTATGGGAGGGGCCAAAGGGGTCGGGTGCAATGTGGGATGGGTGGTGGCCGAGGGCGGGGACCCTGGCGGTCTGATCCTCGGCTACAGAAGCTGGCCATTGGGACATGGAATGTCACCTCTCTGGTGGGGAAGGAGCCTGAGCTAGTGTGTGAGGTTGAGAGGTTCCGGCTAGAAATAGTCGGACTCACCTCAACGCATGGCTCTGGAACCAGTTTCCTTGAGAGGGGTTGGACACTCTTCTACTCTGGAGTTGCCCCTGGTGAGAGGCGCCGAGCAGGAGTGGGCATACTTGTTGCCCCCCATCTTGGTGCCTGTACGTTGGGGTTCACCCCGGTGAACGAGAGGGTAGCCTCCCTTCGCCTACGTGTGGGGGGACGGGCTCTGACTGTTGTTTGTGCCTATGCGCCAAACGGCAGCGCAGATTACCCACCCTTTTTGGAGTCCTTGGAGGGGGTATTGGAGAGTGCGCCTCCTGGGGACTCCCTTGTTCTGCTGGGGGACTTCAACGCTCACGTGGGCAATGACAGTGAGACCTGGAGGGGTGTGGTTGGGAGGAACGGCCCCCCTGATCTGAACCCGAGTGGTGTTTTGTTGTTGGACTTCTGTGCTCGTCATGGATTGTCCATAACGAACACCATGTTCAGGCATAAGGGTGTACATATGTGCTCTTGGCACCAGGACACCCTAGGTCGTAGTTCGATGATCGACTTTGTTGTCGTCTCATCTGATCTGCGGCCGCATGTCCTGGACACTCGGGTGAAGAGAGGGGCGGAGCTGTCAACTGACCACTACCTGGTGGTGAGTTGGCTCCGATGGTGGGGGAGGATGCCGGTCAGACCTGGCAGACCCAAACGTATTGTGAGGGTCTGCTGGGAACGTCTGGCAGAGTCTCCCGTAAGACGGAGCTTTAACTCCCACCTCCGGGAGAGCTTTGAACACGTTCCGAGGGAGGCGGGGGACATTGAGTCAGAGTGGGCCATGTTCCGCGCCTCTATTGTCGAGGCAGCTTATCAGAGTTGTGGCCGCAAGGTTGTTGGTGCCTGTCGTGGTGGCAACCCTCGAACCCGGTGGTGGACACCGGCGGTGAGGGATGCTGTCAGGCTGAAGAAGGAGTCCTATTGGGCCTTTTTGGCCTGTGGGACCCCGGAAGCAGCAGATAGGTACCGACAGTCCAAGCGGCATGCGGCTCGGGTGGTTGCTGAGGCAAAAACTCGGGCGTGGGAGGAGTTCGGAGAGGCCATGGAGAATGACTTCCGTACGGCTTCGAGGCGATTCTGGTCCACCATCCGGCGTCTCAGGGGGGGAAAGCGGTACGCGACCAACACCATTTATGGTGGGGATGGCGTGCTGTTGACCTCAACTCGGGATGTTGTGAGTCGGTGGGCGGAGTACTTCGAAGACCTCCTCAATCCTACTGGCACGTCTTCCACTGAGGAAGCGGAGCCTGGGGACTTTGGGTCGGGCTCTCCAATCTCTGGAGCTGAGGTCACCGAGGTGGTTGGGGGGCTCCGCGGTGGTAGGGCTCCGGGAGTGGATGAGATTTGCCCTGAGTTCCTTAGGGCTCTGGATGTTGTGGGGTTGTGTTGGCTTACGCGACTCTGCAATATTGCGTGGACATTGGGGGCAGTTCCCTTGGATTGGCAGACTGGGGTGGTGGTTCCCCTATTCAAAAAGGGGGACCGTAGGGTGTGTTCCAACTATAGGGGATCACACTCTTAAGCCTCCCTGGTAAGGTCTATTCAGGGGTTCTGGAGAGGAGGGTCCGTCGGATAGTCGAACCTCGGATTCAGGAGGAGCAGTGTGGTTTTCGTCCTGGTCGTGGAACACTGGACCAGCTCTACACCCTCAGCAGGGTCCTGGAGGGCGCGTGGGAGTTTGCCCAACCAGTTTACATGTGCTTTGTGGACTTGGAAAAGGCATTCGACCGCGTCCCTCGGGGGGTTCTGTGGGGGGTACTCCGGGAGTATGGGGTACCAGGCCCATTGATATGGGCTGTTAGGTCCCTGTACGACCGGTGTCAGAGCTTGGTCCGCATTGCCGGCAGTAAGTCAGGCTCGTTTCCAGTGAGAGTTGGACTCCGCCAAGGTTGCCCTTTGTCACCGATTCTGTTCATAACTTTTATGGACAGAATTTCTAGGCGCAGCCAAGGTGTTGAGAGGATCCGTTTTGGTGGCCTTAGAATCGCTTCTCTGTTTTTTGCAGATGATGTGGTCCTATTGGCTTCATCAGATCGTGATCTACAGCTTTCGCTGGAGCGGTTTGCAGCTGAATGTGATGCGGCCGGGATGAGGATCAGTTCCTCCAAATCCGAGGCCATGGTCTTGAGCCGGAAAAGGGTAGCATGCCCTCTCCGGGTCGGGGAGGAGGTCCTGCCCCAAGTGGAGGATAGGGTGTGAAGCTCAGTCATCCGGGAGGGACTCGGAGTAGAGCCGCTGCTTCTCCACATCGAGAGGAGCCAGTTGAGGTGGCTCGGGCATCTGGTTAGGATGCCTCCTGGACACCTCCCTGGTGAGGTGTTCCGGGCATGTCCCACCGGGAGGAGACCCAGAGGAAGACCCAGGACACGCTGGAGGGACTATGTTTCTCGGCTGGCCTGGGAACGCCTTGGGATTCCCCCAGAGGAGCTGCTCCATTGGCTGGGGAGAGGGAAGTCTGGGCCTCCCTACTTAAGGCCTTGTTATACTCGGCAAGACGGCCTGTCGCACGTCTTTTACCCCCCGTTGAGTGAGCAAACATTGCGCAACTTTTGGCCGCACTCCCGCTGTGATCCCCCGGTGACAGCCCGTCGTGTACATAGCCCCCAGTCAGAACTCCGAGATGCCGACGATGCGGCTCGCAGCGTGTGATTGGTTCAAAGTTTGTGGGCGTTTTTTGTTTTTGCTTTGACAGACATTTGAAGAGAAACTTGTCTGTGTGTGCGCGCGCGCGCAAACCGTTCGCCTCAGCACACTTTGCGCATTGCACCCAACACACACACCAATACATATATATATATATATATATTTACGCGCGCACACACAAAAGCATGTGCGCGCCTGCATGCACCCTTTAAAAGAAAGCAAACTCCACTGTTAGACAACAAGCCGTGGTGGTCGAGTGGTAAACATGTTGCGCTGCAACTCCAAAGGACGTGAGTTCGAATCATGGTTGAGTTTTTTTTTTTTTTATAATACGGTTATACGGGTACAGCGTGCAAAACTGTAACTAAAGCCTATTTTTATTTTACAGAAGAGAGCTTTTGCTTTGGTTTTGTGTGAGAAATCATTTAATATCTTATATTTTTTTATATATGTGATTGCTATTTGAATTGATTGTTAATTTTGTTTGAAGAAGGGGCAGAAATAATGAGATTTTTTTCTTCTTCTGCCTCCTTTCATTTCATGTATTGTTTTGTTTTATAATGTGGTTTTGTAAATAATTTTCTTGTGTTTTTACAATTTGAAATGAATAAATTCAATAAAAAAATAAAAAAAGTTGGAAGAGGGAGGGAAGAGGGAGGGATTTATTATAATTTATCCCCCACGTCTTGCCAAGTATAAACACTCAATGCGGTCGGTGACACACACGCAATTGCATCATCGCTGGGTTCACTCAACGGGGGGTAAAAGACGTGAGACACTAGTATAAACCTAGCTTAAGGCTGCTACCCCCGCGACCCGACCCCGGATAAGCGGACGAAAATGGATGGAAATGGATAACTTTATACATTTAAAAATATAATCTTATTAATATTTTTTTTAACCTCTTTGCAGTCTGCGGATGTCACCGAGATAGCAGCTGAGCCATCTTCCTCTTCAGGGAAATCATCTCCACCTCCAGCTAAGAAATCTGCAATGACTGAACTCTTTGGTGAACTTTTCCAGGGACAGGTGGAAAGTAGCAAGTCCCTTTTGGAGCAGGTCCAAGAAGAAGTTCGTGAGTACAGAGCTTCAGGGTGCCCTTCACTTGAAGCTGACCCTCTTCTTTGGTGGAAAGACAATGAGGCCAAATACAGACACACTGCAAAATTAGCAAAGCACTACCTCTCTATTCCTGCTACCTCTGTTGCTAGTGAGCGGGTTTTCTCCACCGCTGGAGATATTGTCACTGCAACCAGATCTATGCTTTTGGCAGAAAATGTGGACAAGTTGATCTTTTTGTCCAAAAACTTAAAACTTGATTAGATAAAAAAGAAAAAAGGCTTTCAATACAGAAACAACTGGACTTTATTTGTAACAGAAGACGTTTCGCTTCTCATCCGAGGACCTTTCTCAATTCTCCTCGGATGAGAAGCAAAACGTCTTCTGTTACAAATAAAGTCCAGTTGTTTCTGTTTTGAACGCCTTTTTTGATTTAACATGTCCTGGATGACTGTGAATCTTCACCAGCTTAAAACTTGATTAGTTAGATGATGATCGTAAAACGGTCTGTTGCTGCTTATTGTTCTGGTTCTGACTGTTATTGTAGTTAAGATTTTTATTAGTATAGTTTATTTTTTGTAAAGAGTGACGTTTATTTAAAATATCACCCAAATGGGTCGCTTTTATTTATTTTTATACAAAGGTTTTGTTTAAAATATCCCCCAGATGGGTCGCTTGTTTAAAATATCACCCAAATGGGTCGCTTTTATTTTTTTTATACAAAGGTTTTGTTTAAAATATCACCCAAATGGGTCGCTTTTATTTATTTTTATACAAAGGTTTTGTTTAAAATATCACCCAAATGGGTCGCTTTTATTTATTTTTATACAAAGGTTTTGTTTAAAATATCACCCAAATGGGTCGCTTTTATTTATTTTTATACAAATGTTATATTGTTTACTTGGCATCTTTTCAAAATAAATATTTTTTAAATTTTTATTTTTGCCTTTTTTGTACCGAAAATATACTGAAAATGAACTGAACCGAGCCCTCCTTTGAAACTGAACCGAACCGAAATGTGATTTTAGCATACCGTTACACCCCTAGTAAATCCACAACAGTAATTCCACCACGATTAGTTTTGTTGATTGATCAGCAACTATTGTTTTTATAATCAGCATGTAGAGGGGATCCCTCGATTGACGCAGAGGAGGCGACCCTTGGATGAAGGTTGAAGACCAAGCGTTGGAGCTGCAGGTCCCCACATCGAAGGTTGTTGGCTGGTTGGTTTCCAGTCAGTGCCACTCTGGTTCTATGTGTCATGCAATTATGTGGTTTTTAGGTGGGCTTATGATTGGGATTTTACATTAGGCCCTACCTATATGCACCTGGTGTGTAAGCTATCATGGTTTAGATCAGCTACAATTACCAATTAAGGGGTGGATCAATGCTGTAAAAATCAGATATAGGGATCTATACCTATAAAATTTTGGAGGGCTTCTGTAACGAAGGCCTCTTCTTCCAAACTATTCCTCCATTCATTACTTAGTTTAGGTTAAACTAAAATAGAAAAATGAAATATAGTTTGGTCTAAATGTCTGTTGTCTTTTAGACGAACGACGTAGGATTTGGTATTCCTAATAAATTTTGAAGTCTATGGCGAGACTCATCAAAATGAATAGATAATCTAGAATAGAAACGATCGAATCGGTTCAATTTAGAAATTGTGAGACCAGTGTAGTTTATGGTACCTTGAGTAGCTTTAAACTACATTGACTCTTCAACGATTGAGATTTAACAAAACGAACTGCATGTTGGCATAGTTAAATCCATATTATGCATTAACCAATGTTAATACAAAACCTTTTTTGGCTGGGAGTGTTCAGAACCAAAACAATATCTCAAATAATGACAACAGTAATGACTAAACAACAAGGAAACAACGTTTCACTGGTTCGACACACTCTTGTCGTCAGATTCCAAAATGCAACACACAAGAAAAACAGGTCTCAACTTTATAACCGGGTCAAATTAAATCTTGTGGATTTAAACGGTTGTTAAGGTTAGTTTTTTGTTGTGGGTGTTAGACTTAGCGTTTCTAAGTTCAAGTTGGACAATGCGACTTATAGGGTGGAAAATACGGTAGTTTAAACCTGATTAGTTTATTTACTAACTTGTGTTTGGGCGACCTTATTATCCCATGAAGTCGGTGAGTTTGTGAGATCTTTGTCTTTTGTGGAGTCATTGAACGCCTTGTAAGGTTTGATCTGATTTCGATGTACCCATTTAGCAATTGGCTCTTTGCGGCCTTTGCTGATTTTGATTTCGTAGACGACTGAGGACACTTTGTCTGTTATCAGATGAGGTCCAGTCCACCTGGGCATTAGTTTGCGGGCGAGAGTTCCGGTCTCGGACCCTCCTTTCCCGGTTGCTGGGGCGAACGTATAGTACCAGACTCTGTCTCCCACTTGGAGTTCATTGTGAGAGGCCTTCTGGTCATAGTACGCCTTGCGTCCTTCAGCGGATTTTTCCAGGTTTTTCTGGGCGAAAGCAAAAGTGTTTCTGAGGTGTACATTCAAATCTTTCATGTATTGTTGTGTAGTGTAGGCTGTCGCCATGGCGGCGTCGCCTGGTTGGTACAACAGGTGTAGAGGGAGAGTCATTTGTCGACCGGTCATCATCTCGAAGGGAGAGATGCCAGTTGATGTGTGTGGAGTGGCTCTTATGGCCATGAGGACCAGAGGGAGTTTCACGTCCCAGTCCTTGTGGTTTGCAGCCACGTATTTCTTCAAAATACTCACCACAGTTCTGTTTGCTCTCTCTACTTGGCCTGAAGCCTGTGGGTGGTAGCCGACATGAAAGTTGGCCTTGACGCCTAGCGTCTTCCACAGTTCTTTCATCACTTCACCTGTGAAGTGTGTACCTTGGTCTGAGTTCACCCGAAGGGGAAGTCCAAACCTTGAGAATATATGATTCATTAACAACATAGCAGTGGTTTGTGCTGTGTCGTTAGGAGCTGGTAGGCATTCTACCCATTTGGTGAATGCACAGGTTACCGTGAGAAAATATTTATTTCCTCTAGAGCTCTTAGTGAGTGGTCCAACCCAGTCGATCTGGAGGTCAGACCATGGGAATGCAATGCCTCTGCTTTGCAGTGGTGCTCTGTGAAGTGGTCTGGTTGGCTGAAACTGGCCACAGACCACGCACCCTTCAATGTAGTCCTTGACATCCTTTTTCATTCCAGGCCAATAGGCAATTTGTTTTAATGCCGTCAGCGTGGCTTTATCTCCTTTGTGTCCTGCGGACGGGAGATCATGGGCATGAACTAACATCACCCCCCTTTGGTCATGGGGAACCACGAACACAGGTGAGGACGTTGGTCCATGAGCGAAAGTTAGGATGCCTTTGATTAGTTTTAGCTGTTTGCGCAGCTGATAAAGGACTTTAAGGTCTGGATCGGAATCCAGTTCGTCTTTAGACGGAGTGTTTTTGTCTGGATCAGTCAGGTACAGTATCATGGAGTTGATAGCAGGATCCGACTTCTGTAGTTGGATGATGTCTGGGTCAGTCAGTGCAGGTCGTACAGAGACTGCGTTGTCAGCAGGTCTGGCTGCGGCCTGTGCACGTGTGACTGCCATAACCTCAACAGTAGGTTGTGTTGGCAGAGTCTTGATTAACCAGGAGGGGTCGAAGGACCATAGCTGACCTTCGTCGGCTCCTTCCTTGGCTAAAGAATCTGCAATGTCATTGTAGTGCTTGTCATCGCCTGGGACTCTTGAATGTCCTGGAACTTTCTTCCAGTAGATCTGTAAGTCGTGTGATGTCACCAAGTGATCACACGCTATGAAAAGCTCTTTGTGTTTGACCACTTTTCTGTCGCTTGTTAGGAAACCGTTCTGTTTCCACACAGCAAGGTGACAAGCGAAACTTAAACGAGCATAGTTAGAGTCAGTGCAGATGACTAGCGTCTTGATGGAGCGTTCTACTACCATCTGGAGAGCTATTAGGATTCCTGCAATCTCAGCGTACTGAGAAGTCTGAGAGCCTAATTTGTAGCTGAAAGTAATCTGTTCTTGGACATGGGCATGACCTAACATCACCCCCCTGTGGTTATGGGGGACCACGAACACAGGTGAGGACGTCCGTCCATGGGCACAAGTTAGGATGCCATTGTTTAGTTTAAGCTGATTTCGCAGCTGAGAGTAGACAGTACATAGGAACCTTATAGGTTTCGGCCAACGTATCATCATACGTTTACTTCTATCTGTGTAATTCAGGTGTGTCTCAAACGTCCGTGCAGTCGCAGGTGTATCTGATTTGTCAGTCTGCGATAGGTCACTGTTGTTGTAGTGTGAGTTTGCCCCCCCCTTGTCTGATGAGGGGTCCATGAAATCCTTAACAATGATGTCCAAGTGACTGTCAGCATCTGGTTGACTGTCATTTTCTGGACTCAAATGCTTCTGAACCAAGGTTTCATCGAAAGCTTGGTTGATTGCCGAATTACCTGTCCCAGAGGACAGTACAGCGTCTTCGGTGTGGGATCCTTGGATCTCAACACCTTTCACTACCTGTGGTAGGTAGTGTTCAGTGAGTGCTGAATGTGTCAGCTCGCAGAGGAGGTTCTCTTGTTGGGCCAGAGTTTGGTCCAACTTTTGGGTCTCTTCTGTCTCACCTGTAGTTGAAGGTTCACTTACCGGGCTCTCGTCCTCGGATGAGGAGTCCCTTGTGTCCTCTGCGGTACCTGCGGTTAGGCAGTCTGTATCACAACTAGGAGGCACTTTTATTGGCAGTGGTTTTCTCACTGTTGCCCACATTGTCTGTTGACCATAATCTATAATCGCGTCGAAGCGGTTTATAAAATCTTGGCCAACCAAAAATGGGAATGAGTCAAGTATAGTGTGGTATAGTGTCATTTTGCCAATCTGCATGTGAACCATAGCTATAGCTGTTAGGGTTGTTCTCATCTCTGCGAGACCCTGTAGCTCAATAGCGCATTTTACGAGGGGTATTTGCCTGTCAACACCGTTAGCTGCGGTCCTTAACTCCTCGTACAGTTTGGCTGACATAATGGTTATGTCTGAACTGCCGTCCAGGAGGGTTTCATGCTCAAGGACACCTTCCAGTGTGATAGGCAGGTAAGCTTTATTAGCTACCCCCCTTTTCTTAAAGTTACTCAGAAACCTCACAGGTCTTGGCACACGTTTCTGTTCACGTGTGACTTTGGCTGTGTACTCATGTTCACTGTCAGCATCTTGTTGGCTGTCAGTATCATGACCTTCAGGATGTTGTAGACCATCAGCACTTTGTTTGCTGTCTTTGTCACTAACTGTGTGCTCTGAGTTATCCATGTGCTCTGAGTTATCAAAGACAAGGTCTCAGTGTACCAGTTTGGTCATCCTCAGTAACATTCAAGTTTTCAAACAACCAACTTATGTCCACTATCTCATCAGAGCCTAGAGGTATGGTGCCTTTCTCCTGGAACTTCTGTGACCTTTTGCTTGTCCCGGACTGTCTCGTCCGAGGTGCAGGTACAGGGCCTTTGCTCGGTGTAGACCGCAGGGGGTCACTTAAAGAGCGGACACCTACCGTTTGTGTTTTTTTGCTTATCTCGGACAGTTTCGTCTGAGGTGCAGGGACTGGGCTCGTCCTTTTAAACCATAATGGGTCTCTGTTCCAGCTGGCATCAACATTTCGTGGTTTGTTAGTTTGAAAAACATGTTTCTTCTCGCCTATTTTAGGAGAGGGAGTTGATGAACTTGTCCCTTCCAGCTCTAGCGAGTGGGATTTGACCTTTTCGACTGGGTCTCGTTTGAACCAAATCGGGTCATTGCTTTGTCTGTGAGCTTCACAAACATTTACAGCATACCGTTTTATTTTTGATTCTCTTAACAAACGTAACTCAAGGTTTTCTTTGTGAGCTTCTACACTTCTTTGAATGTGCTTCTGCTTTAATACTTCAAGCTTTGATGTGATCAGCTGTAAAGCTTCATCATATTTGTCATCTATCTTTTCTGATTTAATGAGAGATGCTTGTAGTTTATTTTAAATATTTCCTTATTCAAAATAAACTGGAGTCATTAATTGTACACAGAAAAACGTTAAAAATGCCATTTTTAACTAAAAGTGTACAGATGTGCACACCAATTCTGTTTAAAATGCAGAGATGTGAAGAGCTTAATGTGGAAATGCTCTGTTCTCCATCATTTTGTTTTTTGATTTAATGTGAATGAAGATGCTTTTTGAATGTTATTTTAAATCTCTTCAGTATTTAAAATAAGCAAAAATGTTTGTCTCTACCTCTGTTATTCTAAAATTTTTATTTTAAATAAACAGGAGTTTTTGGTTTGTGCACAAAACAATTTTAAAGGTGGTAATTCGCCATAAAAATGCTGACTTTTCATGATGTTTTGAGAGAACTCATCTGTTAACGTCTTTTAACCAACAGGTGGCAGTCAAGACTTAATGTTATCACGAGGTGACTGATTTATGTGGTTAGACAGTTTAGATGGTTTAAATTGAGTTTTTAAACTTTTAGTGAAATCTCCGTTCTCCTTGTGAGTGTAAGATGTCACTCAAAGGCGCAGCACCTGGAAATGACGACAAAAATGGGTGGGTCGCAGCGGCGTGCTTCCCCCACTTCCAGCGAATCAGTGCTCGCTTTACCGATACAAGAGTTATTGACAGCTCACAGCTCTCGTTTCATCCAATCACAGCTCATAAGGCGCAGCACCTGGAAATGACGAATAAAGTGGGCGGGTCGCATCGGCGTGCATCCCCACTTTCAGCGAATCAGCGCTCGCTTTACAGATACGAGACGTGATTGACAGATCACAGCACTCGTTTTATCCAATCACAGTTCATAAACAAACGTGTATGACACGTCGCTTTAACGTTACCCTAGCACAACAGAACGCAAATTTACAGACTCTTACACAACTCAAACGCTTCAAATTAACTTTCCAAAATTCTGAAACGTGGCAATCACATTTCCAATAGGCACAACTTAGCTACGCTTAGTAACACAGCACTTCAACTGCAACACAACACTGAGTCTCTCGGAGCCGCGTCAAGGTTGGTTCCGGTCCACTTTTTAATGGAGCAGAAACTCGGGTCTGAACAGAACCCAGCCGACAACGTTCTAACAGTTATATGCTTCTTTGACCTGTTCTAAAATGTAAAAATACCAGCACAACAGCAATCTTGTAAAGTAAAATTAGCTTTTCAGGCACTATGACTCGGCGGTCATACAAAACTTTGTACCGTAGCCTGTGCGTGAACTGGACCGAACAGAACCATAACCCCCACAGACCACGGCTGACAAAACCTCACCTGAATGCTTCCAACAACGTGTAACAGAGTTGAAACAATAATAATATCAACCTTATATGGCAAAACATGCACTCCTGCAATGTTTATGAGCACACCCAGCCAAAATTATCACCTTCAGAGTTAAAAATTGGATAATGATGCCAACAATAACGTCTCAGTTCATGAGAGATCACAGATTTATTATATTTAAATATTTCAGAAACCGGTACGAGCCACCAGATATAGAATATATGAGGGAGGTCAATATTTAAAACTGACTCACTTTATATATCTTAATTACTTATTCAGATTGAAAAGTATTTCACGGATTCTTTTTCAGTTTACCCAATATTTCTGTGATCGTTATGATGGACAAATAAACCATAAACCATTAAGTGACAATGGAAACGTTAACTTTAGTTTGATATGCCAAAGACACTACCATTTATTTAAAATAAATCAACTAAAATTAACACCATTACACTTGATTGACTGATTTCACGTTTCTTGCAATTTAACACGTCGGCACATTTAAATTGCAACAACAAACATAAATACAGGATGTCAATATACTTAGTCTGAAGGTTCTTTAGCTTAAAATGTAGTTTCCAGCTTAGAATTTGAGATAAGAGAGGTTTAAGAGGAATAGATTAAAGATGGGGAGAGGAATAAATCTATTTTGAGTTTAACCAGAAATGACACTTCTCCATACGAAAACTAGCTCGACTCCCGTGCACATTCCATTAAACATCAGCAACTCTGTACCTGTTTAGACGTCCGTCTCGTTTGGTAGAGTTGAGAAGCAGTTTAGCTTCACAGGTTCTGGGCCCATGAAGTCTGGTCATACCTCGGCGTGTTTATGGATTTGACGTGTCGTGAGGCCTGCTTTCTCCGTCAAAGACAGTGGCAGCTTCTGGGTTAGTTTCAAAATAAAGCATTCCTCAAGAAAGTTCTAGAGAGCTTTTGCTCGGTGAACTGGATGGAGACGTCCATCAGTTCCACTGATAAGTCAGTCTTTTGCTCTTGACCAAACTTAATCAGCTGACAAGACAGAGAGCTTTCAGGTCTCGCTGTCTTTTTCACTCTGAAGCGTTCCGGGAAGCAAAACGCTTTTACTAAAAATGTTGAGATTAGAACACAGTTTCCTCATTCATTCAACCTTTATTTAGTCAGGTAAATCTCATTGAGCCTCGAGGGCTCATTTACAAAAGCGACCTGCTACAAACTAAAGAATGATGAACAGCAATGGTAGAATTTCCTTAAACAACAAACAACAGAAGAAGAAAAAAACGTAGGAGAGAAATAGAAAGTGAAATGCAAAGTATCAAAACTAGCAAAACACCACAAGGTAGATGTACAAAATCAAAAACATTGGTCCATGGGCCAAGCGAGGAGAGAAAAAGAGTGAAGCGAAAGCTTCAAGGTTGACAGAAAGTCTGTTTAGATAACAAAGAGGAATGTTTGGGAAAGTGTCTGAAAGTGAAGAGACATCTCGACGCTTAGTTCGAGATTTAGCTGAACTCAACAAAAACAACTTCTGAGCAAGTCATTTTGACACATTATTCAACTTTGCCATAGTTCTTTTGAATAGACAGGGGCAGAATATACCAGCATATTAATGATCATTCACATTAAAGAATAACACAGCTTAATAGCACATATCATGAAAATGACAAAATGTTATTCTTTTGATTACATTAGAATAAAATTAAAGAAGCCAATAGTCTCTTTTGGTGACTATGTTCTCAGATTACAACTAATGGAATAATTTGTAGTAAATGTCTGTTTACTGAAAGGGTCAGTGAAGAGCATCACTGAAGAGTTCAAAACACTTCAGTTTGACCCTGGGTAGGTCCACTACACCTGTATTATTACCAATCGTGGTTTTTAATGTTGAAGTATTTTTAGCAACAAACAAGTTTATAAATTGTCATTTATAACATATCAACCTTTTTAATAAGCAAGTTTATTCTATTGTAAAACTCCTAAAGGTTGACACCGGAAGGGTGATTTAATTGTTAATTAACTTTGTTAAATTCAAAAGAGTGATATTAAAAAAACAACTTTTATCACAGGTCGTCCTTTGTTCTGAACAGAATTTAAAAAAATCTGCCTTTAAAATTCTTATTTTATAGTAATATATTGGTATTAATGCATATGTAGACAGAACATGGTGATTGTAAGGTCAAAATTGTGTGTGTCTGTGTGTGTGTGTGTGTGTGTGTGTGTGTGTCTGTTTAGAAGTAACATTGTCCTTAATGTTCATGTGTTTCAGTGGTTCCTACCTCTGTTTAGAGCTGATTAAAAGAAGCTCCTCAAGACTGAAGACCTGATGTGAACCAGCATGACCCAGAACCTCTTATCGTAGATTGGAAGAAAAGACCCTTAGACCAGTCTGGTGGGAGACCAACTAAAGATGGAGGAGAACGATATCAGGTTTTTGGTCACTACAGTTCCTTTAAAGAATGAGGAGGATAAAAAAAACTTTACCAGGAACCTAGGTTTAAAGACTCACAAAGACATTCCCAGCTCTTCAAAGTTTGACGTTAATGAGGACGATGAAGTGTATGGGGAAATGACCGATCCTGACTCTCTGCTAAAGAACTCATCAGACTCTGAATCAGAACATGAAGACAGTATGAAAGACTGGAAGGAGAGCAGGGCTCCTGAATCAGAAGTAAAAACTGTCAACAAATCTTTGAGCTGCTCTGAGTGTGGTAAGCAGTATGTCAGTAACTGGACTCTTCAAAGACACATGCCAAGTCATTCAGGAGTGAAGTCTTCAAGATGTCTGCCTAATAAGAAATGTGTTGGAGAGAAGAAAAATGTAAAGTCACGCTTGAAAGTCCAGGGAAGGCCAAAATCAATAAGCTGTGATGACTGTGGTAAAATGTTTACTTTCAAATCGACATTAAACAAACACATGACAGTCCACACAGGAGACAAACCATTTACTTGTGGACTTTGTGGACATAGATTTAGTCGGAAGACAACTTTAAACACACACATGAGAGTCCACACAGGAGAAAAATCGTTTCCTTGTGAACTTTGTGGACAAAGTTTTAGTCGGAAGACACATTTAAACAGACACATAAAAGTACACACAGGAGAAAAACCCTTTCTTTGTGAACTTTGTGGACAAAGATTTATTCAGAAGATAAGTTTAATGTTACACACAAGAGTCCACACTGGAGACAAACCGTTTCCTTGTGAAGTTTGTGGACAAAGATTTAGTCAGAAGATAAGTTTAAAGTTACACATAAGAGTCCATACAGGGGACAAACCGTTTCCTTGTGATCTTTGTGGTCAAAGATTTAGCCTGAAGACAACTTTAAATAAACATATGAGAGTCCACACAGGAGAAAAGCCATTTCCTTGTGATCTGTGTGGACATAGATTTAGTCAGAGGCCTGCTTTAAAGTCGCACATGAGAGTTCACACAGGAGACAAACCCTTTCCTTGTGATCTTTGTGAACAAAGATTTAGTCTGAAGGCAACTTTAAATACACACATGAGAGTCCACACAGGAGACAAACCTTTTCCTTGTGAGCTTTGTGGACAAAGATTTGGTCAGAAGTCAGCATTAAACACACACATGAGAGTCCACACTGGAGACAAACCCTTTCTTTGTGATCTTTGTGGACATAGATGTAGTCTGAAGGCAAATTTAAATACACATATGAGAGTACACACAGGATTCAAGCCGAGACAAACTGTTTCCTTGTGAAGAAGTTAGTCAAAAATAAGAGTGTGTGTAGAAGTAAATATTTAGATAGTTTAACCAGATAGTATTACCACTGAAGATTTTTAAAGTTACAAAGTTGCTTCACTGATTTGTCCTTTTTAACTTTTAGGAACCTCTTTTTCAAGGGAGACTTGGCCAAGATAGGCAGCAGCAAATACAAAACACAGTTGCCACATTAAGTACACAGGTACAAGTTATGGAGTTTGAAGTCCATTCAATTCTGAGTTAAAAGCACCCATTGAAATGAACTATTCAAGTCTTTCTGTAGTGTATTCCATGTAGTAGGTGCAGAATGGACAAAAGCCTTTTTACCCATTTCAGGTTGAGCAAACAGAACAGCAAGCATCAATAGTCCTGCATGCAGATGGAGTCAGAGCCAGCACCTCTCTGTACAGTCAGAGTCCAAATATATAGGTGCTGGTCTTAAAATTATAAGATTAAAATTATAATTAAAAAATGATAATATTATTTCAGTTATGTATAGAGCTCATAAAAATGAACTACCATTGAATATCCAAATACATTTTGTTAAACATCAAAGCTGTTATAATCTTAAGGGAACAGAGATTTTTGTAAAGCCAAAATATAGAATCAGTTTTAAGGGTCGGTCAGCCTCAGTCCAGGGAATTGGATTGTGGAACGATTTGGAGATTGAAATTAAAAATGCAAAATCAATGTTTACTTTTAAGAAAATGATCAAAACTAAATTATTGCAAAAACATAAGGTGCTCCCCGACTTACGAGCGCCCTGACCTACGAGCGTCCGACTTTACGAGATTATCATAATTAATAAAAATTTGAAAAAAAAAAAAAAAAATTTTTTTTTTTGTTTTTTTTGTTTAAATGTTCTTAATTTCATGTGTACAGCACTTTGTTGCAGCTGTGAATGTTTTAAATGGCTTTATAAATACGTAAAGTATCATTATTATTTAAAAAAAATAATAATTTCATGCTTTTTTGAACAACTTCCTGCGGGAACCAGGAACCGGAAATACCGCCTCCGCCATTTTACATTCATTAGTTCCAGAGTCTCGGCACTCGCAGTGCTTTTGGAGGACTGTTTCTCCCATAAGAGGATGCCTCATACGGATAAATTAACTGGAAACACTCCCTGAACTCTGTGAATGTCTCAGGACTGGAGCAGCAGCCGCGATCGCTCCGCCGATCGCTCCCACAGCGCCGCGCGAGACCAGCAGCTCATGGTATGAGCTAAGGCTAACATGCTAAAGCGGACCCCACCAGAGCTGCAGATTCGACAGCCGGCTTTGTGCGATCAGAGGTTCCTGGAGCTCGCCTCGATGTCGGACTGGAAGCAGAAGATATCGGGGGACACCCAGCTAACTTGGAATAACAAAGCCGACAGCCTTTTTGAAGCTGCAGCTAAACTGGACTGCCCGTAACTGCGCAGCGGACTCGGTGGGGCTAATCTAATGCTAACAGGTGCTGCTAATGGCGGCGCTGGCAGACGGCTTTTGGTAAGTTATTAAAACTTATTAAAACTTTTTTCTGGCTCCAAATGTATGAAGATAGCATACTAACAGTCCTTCCTGTAAAGGGTTTGGACTGCATGGTGCTACAGGAAGCCTGGGAGCTCGGACGTAACACAGCGGAGGGAGGCAAACAGCTCAGCTCAAAGTAAGAAATTAATTTTTTATATTTTTTATTCATATTTTAAAGTATTTTAAAGTGTTAGGATAGTTGAAATGCTTGGTAACTGTTCATTACCGCACATGTACGTGCTCGTGCGGTATATAAAAAAAAAAAGAAAAAAAGGTAGTCCCGAATTACGAATTTTCGGTTTACGAGCAACTCATAAGTACGGAACTCGCTCGTAAGTCGGGGACTACCTGTATGAAATAGTATATCTTGTGTTGTATTGTAGTTTGATAATTATAGGGAGTTGTTCTTTTTTGTTCTGTTACTTGTTAATGATTTTTTTGTTTGTATTGATTGTTTGAAAGAGGGGGCAGATATAAGATTAGATAATTCAGTATCTCAGAAAATTATAATATTACTTAAGACCAATAAGAAAAGGGATTTTTAGAAACTTTGGCCAACTGAAAAGTATGAACATGAAAAGTATGAGATATAAGTTTTTTTTTTTCTTCAATCTGCTACCCTTCATTTTATTTTTATTGTATAGTCTCACGTATGGAATTGTTTTGTGTTGTATTTTAAAATGAATAAATTTGTTTAAAAAAATTAGAATATTGTGAAAAGCTCATTTATTTCAGTAATTCCATTCAAACGTGAAACTTGTATATTATATTCATTCATCACATACAGACTGATATATTTCAAATGTTTATTTCTTTTAATTCTGATGATTATAACTGACAACTAATGAAATTCCCCAATTCAGTATCTCAGAAAATTATAATATTACTTAAGACTAATAAGAAAAGGGATTTTTAGAAACTTTGGCCAACTGAAAAGTATGAACATGAAAAGTATGAGCATGTACAGCACTCACCGTATTCGTCGGATTATAACACGTTCCTGTGTATGACACGCTTTGTCCAATTATTGTAAATAAATTGGAAAAATCCATAAATAACACACTTCGGCGTATAACGCGCATCTATTATGCGTCACCGCTACGCAACGCGTCAGCGCCTCATTTGCCCTGCTTAAAATGGCGGCCGCAGAAGCGAGCCAGCATGGGACTTTACAAGATTAAAACGGTAAAAACAATTATTTCTTTGCTGACTTTATAGCACAAGGGTTCCTGGCTTAACCGTTCCTTAATCAATTCACGAAATGGTCAAATCTGCTGGATTTAAAAAAGTAGTTCGCCATTTCATGCGCGCGGGTGGGACGGCTTTATTTCTTTAAATTTAGCTAAATAAACGCTTTAAAAATATATTTCTTAGCTGACTTTATAGCACAAGGGTTCCTGACCTTAACCGTTACTTAATCAATTCACGAAATGGTCAAATCTGAATTTAAATTGTTTCGGTTTGACGTCTTCCAAATGCATACCTGCAAACTAGTCACCTTTCGGCGAAAATTGCCGTTTTCAAAGCAAAATATATCATTTACGTGATTTGTGTAGATCCGATGAGTTTTTGTTTTCGGGGAGGGAGGGGGAGGGGCTCAGACCCATTGGATTAGACGGCATCGTTTCCCACTGACTGGATTTCAAGACACAGCAATGCATCTTCTCAACAATATAACATATTTGTTGGAGCGCATCATTTTGGCCAATCACAGTCAAGACAGACGATAGTGGGGAGGGGGAGGAGCCGACAGTGAAAACCTCCGCAGCGCGCGGTTGAACAGGGTGAGAGGAGAGGCGGAAGCAGGGCAGAGGCGCCGGTGTTTTCAAATGAAATTAAGACAATTTTGCAAATGACCGACGCAGAGAAAATGTTCAACCAAGTCCTTCAACGTGTGGGAGCTCCACGCTTCATAAAAATAAAAACTGCGCGACATTGCAGCTTTCAAAAATGACGACACGACACAGGAGAACGTAAACATGACCAAGTCGTAAAATAACTTCACCACGGTGTGGATGAAGCAACAGCAGCAGTAAGTCAGAGTTCACTTTTGGCTCAGCATTAAATGTGACGCTTGAACATAGTTTGGTTTCATGTTGCTTCACCTCACTCTCCCAGAGTGTTGTTTGCAGGAGCACACACCTTTTATTAATCAAAGCTGCACAGGTGCAGTAAATTAAAAGGTCACATGATGCATCTTTAGGCCAATAAAAACAAACCAATAAAAGAAAAACAAATCTAAACAAAATGAGAGCATCACAAAAACATTCATAATGTCAACAAGTCTACATTTAACCACATTTGTTCTGTTTCAAAGTGAGAAAACAATGTCAGTGTCTCTGCTCTGTATTGAACGCCTCTTTTTATTTGTATTTTTTGACTAGCCATCTTTTTTGTGTATGTCCTAATTATATTGGGATATGTTAATAAATGTATTTTTTTTTACTAAAGTCAAAAGTCGTTAAAGAGCAAATTTTCCCTTATGCTGTAGATGAGAAAGAGCCCAGGTAACACACATGTCTGGAAAATAAAATAGTTCAAATCAGTGATGCTGTTCTGAGTCTATCACTAAATCAGAAAACTAAAAAGCCCCTCCTAAATTCACTGTTGGTGGTTATTAAAATGTCACCTGTTCATTGGGTAAAGTTAATATTCTTATTTTTATATGTGCAGTTGAGTGTCACCATTGTTTAGTAAAATGGCATGTTGTGTTACCAATAAAACTAAATAAAAATTAACAAATTAAAAGCCAATTGCACACCTAAAGTCACTGTGATAAATTGTCACATTAATATCATTATCTTAGCCACAGGAGTAAGTTTAAAAACAGGATGATGTCTTTATGAACTAGTTGAATGAGGTGTCTCTAAAATATCTTGATGCATGATCAATAATAATTTCAACAATTTTTTAATCTGTCCACAGGACCTGACTTTATTTTGTTAGATGTCTCTAAAATAGTTATTGAATTAAGTGTTTACATGTAGGTAAACATAGATGTTTAACAACTTGTTAAAATACACCAGAATGCAGGAAATGGCATCTACTTTATTCAAAAATTTCTGGCAAAACATTTAAGAAATGAGTTTTTACTGTTAGCAAAATGTTTTGTTGTATTTGACTTGCTGCTGCTGCTGTTTGTTAATTTTTTGGTTGTCACAATCTTTCCTATTTATGTATGTCCTCATTAAATTAGGTTAGTAAATGACTTTTACCTGAAGCATGTTAAAAAAAAAATTACCAAATATTTCCGGGGGGGGTTGGCGCAACGTTTGTCACCTTTTTCATCCCTTCTGAGTTTGCAGGTATGCAAATGGTCGCGTGAGCTACGAAAATAAATTATAAAAAATTGAATTTTATCTCAAATGTCTTCTACAGGTCAACAGTTGGTAAATGAAACCCATATAATTACACTCTGTAAGCAGAAAAAATATCTGCCGAGTGGTTTGATTTATAACAATATAAACGGAAATCTTGCTAAAAGAAAAAAAACAGCTAACAGTGGCTACATCCAGAGCAGGAGGCCGGGCAGCGACAGAGTCAGTCCAACCAGAGGAGGCTTTTCGGACACATGAGCTAGAAACGGTCGGTGTACTCCTCTGGAAGTGTCCCCCTAGCGGACAAAAGTGGTACTGCACAATTTTTTTGCCCAAAATGAAAAACGGCGATATCAGAGCCAAAAATGGGTCTAAAAATATGGGGAAAAATCCATAAATAACACGCTTCGGCGTATAACATGCAGGACATTCAAATGAGTAAAAAAACTGTGTGTTATATGACGATTTTTACGGTATTTATTTGGGGCTCCTGAACTGAATTCAGTTCAGCTTGTTTAAAGAGCACCAAGTCATAACAGGAGTCATCTCAGGGCACTGAACAGAAACATTCATACATAAAAATAATAATTTAAGGCTTTATCTGAGGAGCACACTGCTTTGATTTTAACTCCATCACAAAGCTCTCATCTTGAGCAAGCATGAAGGCAACAGTGGAAAGGAAAAGATGGTTGTGGAAAGTGGAAAGGTTCCAAGATGGCGGCGCGTGCAAAGGCTGCGGCTTCTCTCTCTCTCGACAACACGGTGTTTTCGTCTTCTTTGTCCTGCATGCCGCAATGTGCCGGCACGTCTTCGTCATGTTTACGTGTTCAAGAACGCAAGTATAGCCGTGAGTTCCTGCTTGATGTCGGAAAAACCGCTCATTTGGGAATAAACAGTGACCTACAGGAGAAGCTACGTGAGCTCGAACAGAAGCTAAATGAGTTTCGTGACTGCGGCCTGCTCTGGAAGCCAGCCCCGAGCCTCAATTCATCGCGCCCGCCGTGGAAGCGCCACAAGCGGCTGGACAGTAAGCGGAAGCCAGCCCTGAGCCTCCCTTCTTCGCGGCCGCCGTGGAAGCGCCACAAGCGGCTGGACAGAAAGCGGAAGCCAGCCCTGAGCCTCCCTTCTTCGCGCCCGCCGTGGAAACGCCACAAGCGGCGTGACAGAAAACAGAAGCGGGGTAAACGCGGAGGTGTCAGAGCTAGGCTAGCAGCTAGCCCACACAAACCGGCGATCCCATCCATGGTTTTGGCTAACGTGCGCTCCTTGGACAATAAACTGGATTATATACGCCTGCTACGAACGACACAAAAGACTGTGAGAGACTGCTGTGTGTTTGTATTCACGGAAACGTGGCTCAACAACAACGTTCCGGACCATGCTGTTCAGCTGGAGCAGCTAACATGCTACAGAGCGGACCGAACCCTCGAGGGAGGTAAGACAAGGGGAGGGGGGCTCTGTGTTTACATCAACAAAGCATGGTGCCTGGATGCTGCTGTGGTCTACAAACACTGCTCACATTTAGTGGAGTTCATGACTATTAAATGCAGACCGTTCTATTTACCGAGGGAGTTTACAGCTGTTTTGATTGTTGCTGTATATATTCCTCCAAGCTCCAACAGCAAAGTTAGAAGTGAGGCTTTGAATGAACTATATCTGCACATCAGTGAGCAACAAACAGCCCATCCTGATGCTTTTCTCATCACGGCTGGTGATTTCAACCATGCAGATTTAAAGAGTGTATTTCCAAAAACATACAGAAACATAAACTTTGCAACAAGAGGAAACAACACACTGGACCAAGTTTACACCACCATGAAAAATGCCTACAGAGCCCTCCCCCACATTGGTGCTTCTGACCATATCTGTGTTATGCTAAAGCCAGCATACAGGCCGCTGGTGAAAGTCACAAAACCAGTCCGCAAGCAGATACGAGTGTGGCCAGAGGGGTCTTCAGAGGCACTCCAGGACTGTTTTGACACCACAGATTGGGGTATGTTCAAAGAAGCTGCTACCACAAACAACAACACATGTCTCCAGGAGTACTCAGACACTGTATGTTCATACATCACCAAGTGCATTGATGATGTTACCAACCTCAAAACCATCACTGTTCGGGCTAATCAGAAGCCATGGCTGACAGCTGAGGTTCACAGACTCCTGAAAGCCAGGAATGCTGCCTTCAAAGCGGGAGATCAGGTGGGCCTGAAGGCAGCCAGAAAGAACCTGGATCGAGGCATCAGAGAGGCCAAGGAGCAGTATTCCAGGAAAATAGCTCACCGTTTCAAGGACAGCAAGGATACACGCAGTCTGTGGCAGGGAATACAGACCATCACAGACTACAACCCCCCCCCCCAGACCTGTGACAGCTCAACCTCTACGCTGAATGAACTGAATGAGTTCTTCGCTCGGTTTGAGGCAAGTAACAGCACACCTGCACATAAATTCCCCCCCTCTCCTGATGGCCAGGTGCTGGCGCTGTCCTCAGACAGCGTAAGGCGATCATTTATCAAGATTAATGCCCGGAAGGCCTCTGGTCCTGACAACATACCTGGTCGTGTGCTGAAGGACTGTGCAGGGGAACTCGCAGCGGTCTTCACGGACATCTTTAACATCTCACTGAGCCAGGCCATCGTCCCCACCTGTTTCAAAGCCACCACCATCATCCCTGTCCCAAAGAAGGCAACGCCCGCATGCCTCAATGACTATCGCCCAGTAGCACTCACCCCCATCCTGATGAAGTGCTTTGAACGGCTAGTCATGAAAAGCATCACATCTGTCCTCCCTGCCTCCCTGGATCCCTTCCAATTTGCATACCGACCTAATCGCTCAACCGACGATGCCATCTCCTCTGCCCTCCACACAGCTCTCACACATCTGGACACGAAGGACTCTTATGTTAGAATGCTGTTCATCGACTTCAGCTCGGCATTCAACACCATCATCCCCCAACAGCTCATCCATAAACTGGACAGTCTGGGGCTGAACACCTCAATGTGTAACTGGCTGCTAGACTTCCTGACCGGGAGACCACAGACAGTACGGATCGGGAGTAACACATCTAGCACCATCACATTGAACACAGGGGCCCCACAAGGATGTGTGCTGAGCCCCCTTCTATTCACCCTGCTAACACACGACTGCACACCATCGTACAGCTCCAACCACTTCATCAAGTTTGCGGACGACACAACAGTGGTAGGTCTCATCAGCAACAACGATGAGACGGACTACAGGAACGAGGTGAGCCGCTTGGCCTTGTGGTGCGGACACAACAATCTCACTCTCAACGTGGAGAAGACAAAGGAGATTGTCGTGGACTTCAGGAAGAGGGATGCACAACATGCCCCTCTGACCATCAACAGCACCGCAGTGGAGAGAGTGGACAGCACCAAGTTCCTGGGAGTGCACGTCTCAAAGGACCTGTCCTGGAGCAGGAACACTGCAGCACTGGCGAAGAAGGCTCACCAGCGCCTCTACTTTCTCCGCAAGCTGAAAAGGGCTGGAGCTTCAACCTCCATCATGTGCACCTTCTACAGAGGTGCCATAGAAAGTGTCCTGACCAGCTGCATCACTGTGTGGTTTGGTGCATGCACTGCATCCTGCCGCAAGAGCCTCCAGCGCATCGTGAAAGCAGCTGAGAAGATCGTCGGCACCTCCTTGCCCTCACTGCAGGACTTACACAGCAAACGCCTCACTCGGAAAGCCCACCGCATGGCAGGTGATCCCACACACCCACTACACAGCCGCTTTAGACTGCTGCCATCAGGGAGGAGACTGAGGAGTCTCCAGGCTCGTACCAGCAGACTGAGAGACAGCTCTGTTCATCAGGCAGTCAGAATGCTAAACACTCTGCCTGCTCTGCCTCCCCTCCCATTTGAACTGCCTTAACACAAAAAACTTTCTCACACATTACCACTCAACACAAAGTTTTTAACACTGGACTCTGTGTCATCAAACGGGTTATTCACTAAACTCTCGGTCATGTGTTCATTCAGTTTGCACTACTTCTCATATTTGCACTAATGTTTGTATTACATTACTGCCTATAGTCATACTACTGTTTACATTCACTGTTTACATTTATTAATACTGTTTACATTTATTACTACTGCTTTACATTTATTACTACTGTTTACATTTACACTACTTTTATCTACACTACTGCAGATACATATACAGCATTCTCTGACTAGCCTTATCTAAGGATGCCAAATGTGCCTTATGTGCCTTACTTCATATGCCACTTTGCCTCTATACCAGCGTTTCTCAAATAGTGGGGCGCGCCCCCCTGGGGGGGCGCAGTGCGATGCCAGGGGGGGCCCGGGCTCTTGTGACCCAGTTTTGAATTTTCTTATTGCGCCGCGGAACTAAAATTCCTAGGCGTGTTTCAGCACGGCGCTATTATCTGTAGCACGCGTAGCATTAGCTTCTCGCTGCGTTGTCTTGTTTGGGAAAGTTATGGCTTCCTTGTTTAAAAAGAGTCAAAGACGAGCGCAAGTCCAAAGCTGTTGTTTCACACAGACTGGTGCAGACATGCAGAGGCGCGGAGCGCTCCGCCACGAGAGAACAAACGAGATCTGCAGCTGCAACACGTTCTTTTTTTTCAACACGTCTTGTTAACGGACTTGAAACAACTTCATCCCAACGTGAACGTCTCTTCTAAAAGCAAGAAAAGCAGCTTGTTGCAACACCGCTAACAGCAGCATTTAAACTTCCATGAGGTAAATCAGAACGGTCCAGATCACAGTCGCAGCTGTAGAAGTTTTTAAAGCTCTGGGTTGATGTGCAGGCTTTAAAGTTCGTGAGCTCCGCCACAACATCCATCATGTCAACACTTCAGACTGTTTTGAAGCTCCGCTCCAGAACTGAAAGTAACAAAGTTCATCACTTTATGAAAAAAATAAAACTGATGTCAACAAGCCCTGGAGCTCTGATGATGATGATGACCGAGCGATTTAACCACCTCATAACAAACGTTCAAGAAGAGGTATTGTTGTCTTATTAATATTATCATCTATATAATTTTTTAATTTAAAGTTATAATCTTATTAACTCTTTCTTTTTTACCTCTTTGTGTTCTTCAGGGAAATCCACCACATCACCTCCAGTAGAAGTGTGTGACTGAACTCTGAACTTTTCCAGAGACTCCCTGATGCATGCTGCTCAATAATCCAGGTAGAATAATCTAAAAAAGCTAAGTCTGGTCCTCTTCCAAGCACCTGTCCCACCTGGGGGAGCAGGTCCAAGAAGAAGTTGTGAGTAATGAGGACAAATTGCACTACTTTTACACTACTTTTTATATCTACACTACTGCTGATATATACTGTATATTCTTTTTACTAGCCTTATTGCATATGCCACTTTACCTCTGCACACCTGCTTCTGCAGGACTTGGTGGCTGCAGAAGAGGTCATGCAATCATGTGGATCATCTGTTCTGGAATAGGCACATCTAAAACATTCAGAGCAGGGAGGCCTGAGGACTTGAATTGAGAATCACAATTTTATATACAAATTATACTACAGTGGACGTATAATAAACCTTTTTCTTTTTAACCCTCTTTTGGTATGTGCGAGGTTATTACAGCCACCGTATTTATAGTCGCAGCGGAGAGTAGGGGGGCGCGGACCGGATTCTTCTTCCTGTGGGGGGGCTTAACAGAAAATAATTGAGAAGCACTGCTCTATACCAACATCAACTACTACCTCATACATATACTGTGTACATTAACTTATATGCTGCTGTGCCACTCTTTGCAAATGTCAACGCTAGAAACTTCAGTTTATTTTATAGATTTACGTTTTTATACTTTTCATACTACTATGCAAAAACTCAGGACAGTATTACACTTTTATTATTTCATTTTATGCTTATGTTCATTGGGTGTTTGGTGTTTTAGGGGTGTTTGGTGTTTCAGTGTTGGTGTAAATTTTCATACTTTTATACTATTATGAAAAAACTCAGGACAGTGTTACACTTTTTTACTATTTTATGCTTATGTGTATTAAATGTTTTAGTGTTTAGTGTTTAGATGGTTACTGTTGCACCGAGGGACTGAGAGAAACGCAATTTCAATCCTGTGTATGTCCTGTACATATTGCAGTTCTGACAATAAAGTTGACTTTGACTTTGACTTGTTGTGCATCCCTCTTCCTGAAGTCCACGACAATCTCCTTTGTCTTCTCCACGTTGAGAGTGAGATTGTTGTGTCCGCACCACAAGGCCAAGCGGCTCACCTCGTTCCTGTAGTCCGTCTCATCGTTGTTGCTGATGAGACCTACCACTGTTGTGTCGTCCGCAAACTTGATGAAGTGGTTGGAGCTGTACGATGGTGTGCAGTCGTGTGTTAACAGGGTGAATAGAAGGGGGCTTAGCACACATTCAGTGCTCTGTAAAAGATTATCCCGATCAGCGTTGCTGCTGCAGAACTCAGACACCTGCTCACTTCCTGAACGTGACACCTCTCATGAAAACCACCAGCAGCAGGGAGAAAATAAAACCCTGCTGTTTCTTGTTGATCACTCAAAATAACTTCTGCTTCACGAACTGAAGACAAATCGCTAAAATATCAACGTTTAAATTGCTAAATTCGCCTGATGCGTCAGCATTCTCCGCCATTGTTTTTCAATGCGCGTTGGAGCAGGCATCTGGACGTGACGTCACAGTCACGTGACCGGAAAAATCCGGATATACCGTGTAAAAAAAACGGCGCTAATTTTAAACTATTTTTGAGAAGAGTTTTCATTAATTTAACATTGTTTTAGCAAAAACGATCATAGTTCAATGCTCTATCTCTGTCAAATGTTAGCAAAATATCTGTGAAACTGACTGAATTATAGACATTTCTGTGTTTCTAACATGAGTTTTCTGTTCAACCATCAAGAACTGGAACGGCTCCAAAACTTAAATCAGTTGTAGACGTACATCCACTGATTATCTCTGGAATGGTTGATCCCATTGAGCCTCGGGGACTCATTTACAAGAGAGACCTGATTTGAACAAGGAGTGACGACAACAGTGGACAACAAATGAATCTGGATCCATTTTTGAAATGCAGCTCATTAGACCAATATAGTGCATTTATTAAGGAAAAGTTAAACTGAGACACATCTTTGATATAATTTCAAACAAACAAATAATTGTTTTTAAGTGTTAATCTTGTTAAATTCTTGTTAAAGTCCTCCCGTGCACGCTCCCATGGCCGCCTTTTGGCAGCCAATCGATTTTTGGCACAACACCGGCCCACGTTTCCAGGTGGTCCACGGTGACGCATAATAGATGTGACTTATTTATGTTTTTTCCACTTTATTAGACATTTTTGGACTGATGCGACTTATACGGTGGTGCAACGTGTACAGCGGCAAGTACAGTAAATGTAACTTGCTCTTTTGAAGGAAGTATGAAGGAGGAAAGTCCTAAGGATGGCAAAAACAAACGGATGGTTGTTTTAAAGTTTCCTGTCAGAGACCAACCATTTCTCTCTCTTTCTGTCCTTCTTTCTTCAGATGATGGTGAACGGTGAGAAGGAACGGATGTCGCTGCTGGTCATGAAGAAACTGGTCAGCAGGGGCAGCGTGGACGCCGTGTCCCAGCAGATGGCGTCTCACCCTCAGTATCTGGAGAGCTTCCTGCACACACAGCACTACATCCTGCACATGGACGGGCCCCTGCCGCTGTCATACCGCCATTACATCGCCATCATGGTCAGTGACCGGGCTACTGTT
>JBBPBX010044095.1:11993-27615 GCA_038048925.1 Garcialebias charrua | reverse complement strand
TATGGTGGAAGTGGTCTCCAGCTACAAGTACTTAGGTGTACACTTGAATGATAACCTCAGCTGGAGCAACAACACCACCAGCCTGATCAAGAAAGGTCATCAAAGACTCTACTTCCTCAGACGACTGAGACGAGCTGGTCTGAGCAGCCCAGTCCTCTCCTCCTTCTCCAGGTGTGCAGTGGAGAGCATCCTGTGCTCCAGCATCAACGTTCAAAGCAAAAAAGTATAGCGCCAGCGATTGACGTCTTGCCAGATATATAATATTTACAGTTTTTAATAATTCTAAGGTCAGGTCAAAATACAATAATGTTAAAGGGAAAGTAATATAGTTTGTCATTTTCTATCTGACAACCCTGCCTTGCATGGAAACTTCAGAGGATTCAACATGCACCACAATGTTTTTATGTCGATTCACCACAATCAGCATTAACAAACACTAACGTTTCCAGAGATCATTCACATGTACAGTAGACAGGGCCTGGGAGCACTGAGATAAATGGAGGCAGCTGAGACTAGTGCAGACGTATGCAGGTGTAAACAAACAATAAATTCATGGTTTACACTACAATATGATGGCTGACACAAGGGCATCCATCCCTCGGATCAAACTTCACTAGATATCCAATAATAATCCAGATTTATGTAATAAAAGTCTAAATCAGGGGTCTGCAATCTTTACGATCAAAAGAGCCATTTTTACACCTTTGTTGACTAAATTGAAAGTGTTCAAAGCCGCAACAACATGCTACAACTGTGATTATCAACTGGTGGTTCATGGGCTGTTGGAGAGGGCTTTTGTGGCCACTACAGGTGACATGATAAAGCTAAAAATATCTAAGGATTTTTAACATTTATTGATATTTTTACAATTTAAGACAAATGAAAGGACCAGATTCTTGGGGCGGGGGATAGTTTTATTTAATTACCGTAATAAAAAACTATGAGCTATGCAGACCTATGTTTTTTTTTTTATTGTCAAAAAATTATAGAGATTAAGCGTAAAGTTAAAGTATGTTTTACTACTTGTACTTCTTCCAGTATTCACATACAGTATTTGCAAAATAAATTACAGGAAAACTTCTAAAACTATTTGTACAAGCAATAAAATTCAGTTTTTGTTAGTTTTGGTTAAAGCTTGTAAGAGCCACTGCAGAGGGACCAAAGAGCCACAGGTTGCAGACCCCTGGTCTAAATGATAAAAAAAAAATGTTACTTCCCAGTTTATGGGGATGTAAACTAAATTATAAATTCTCAAGAGATATCAAGCACTTTTTTTTCATTCATTCATTCATTCAACCTTTATTTATACAGGCTATCCTCGTTGAGCCACGGGGACTCATTTACAAGAGGGACCTGTCTCACTCACACCCAGGGTCAATTTTAGAGTTACCAATCAACCTAGCATGCATATTTTTGGACTGTGGGAGGAAACCCACACTTGACTGAAGTCTTCAAAAATAATACTTTTGATGTAAAATTATGTGTGCTTTGGATCTACCCAGAAGACGTCACACAAACGCAGAAACAAACCAAATTACAGTGTACTAGACTTCGGACTTACTTGCTGTTTAGGGTGCACTCCGCCTCTCGCACAGTGAGGGTTAGATATGGACACCAGTGAACCCCGCGACCCAAAAAGGAAGAAGTGGGTAAAGATAATGGATGGATGGATGGAAGGATGGATGGATGGACCGACAGACAGACTTCGGACGTACAAGGCAGGAGAGTAGTTGCACTCCATTGAGAAAGTGTAGAGTCTCCCTCTATTAAACAATGGATAAAAGACCTTTCAGAGTGTACAGGTATGAAAAGTCTAAGATACAATGAAAAAAGAAAACCAAAAGTTAACTCTGGGAACTATATGAACATTAAAGCAGCCTCAAAGTAGACTATTTTTGTCAATATCCAAATTCTGATATCATAATAGTGCATTTCATCAATACATAGTTGATGCAAGTTATTAAGTGTATGTTCTGATTATTGCTTGAATTGCAATCTTTGTTCACAAAGTCCATTTCAAGATTTATTTTATGATGTAATGAAAAAAAAAACTATTAAAAAAACATTTGGGGAAAGAAAGAATATGCAGGTGTTAATGTTTAACAGACGGGTTGGACTGAAGAACAAGGCTGCTTGAGGAAATGAAACAATGAATGATCTCATAGGCAAACCAACAAAACATTAAGAATAAAATAAATAAAAGAAAAGACCTAAAAGAAAAACACAAGGAACTGCATGACAAAATCAAATTCACCGAACCAAACACAAAAAACTGGGAGTAATACTGCGTTCATCCTTGTATACAAATAATTAATTGTTTGCAGATGACATCATCACCTCTACAACAGGCTGCAGTTACTAAACAGGCAAAATGAACAAAAAAGTGAATTAACAAGTATTTTTATTTTATTTTTATGAAATTATATTCATTTTACAATAATGAGTACAACAAATGACTCGCATAAAAAGAGAGAAAAAAATAATATAAAATGAAAGGTAGCAGATGAAGAATAATCTTATTTAATCTGCTCCTTATTTATCTAATTCAAACAAGTTATTTTATAATGACAAAACAGTAGGAAGTCTGGGCCTCCCTACTTAGGCTGCTACCCCCGCGACCCGACCCCGGATAAGCGGAAGAAGATGGATGGATGGATGGATGGATGGATGGATGGATGGAAACAGTAAATCATATAACCTTCTTTAAAGTGAAACTGATTATACATTCATTGATATTTATTTAACATTTCAATTTTGACCAACTTTTTAAAGATAGTGATTGATTTGGCCCCCTTAGTTTCTGTTTTTAAATTTTCCACAATCCTATACTGTACACTGAATTTGGGTAGTTCTTTCTTTTAGACTAGTTCGAAATTGTGGTTTTACAAATATGTCTATTCCTTTGAGATTGTAGCAGCTAGAATTAACAAGTATTTCTGTCTGAACTGCACCAAGACTGCATGAGAGTGTATCAGACAACAAAATGTAATCATTTACAGTATGTACTGATCAGAGAAATCTAAAAAGAGGACAAGTTCAAGTAACCTTTAATTTGGTTAAGTTCGGTAGGTAACAAGTTGTAATTATACAATACAGTAGTCACTTTCTGAACGTTTATTAAAATCCATTCAGTGGTTCATTCATTCAACCTTTATTTATACAGGTTAGTCTCATTGAGTCACGAGGACTCATTTACAAGAGAGACCTGTTCATGAGATTTTTTGTTAACACACAGACACAGGTAAACACATTATCGTCCACCTTCTCCTTTTGGAGGTGGGTTATAAATATTCTAAACTGCTTCTGTCTCATAGCATCATGTTTCCCAGTAAAAGCTGCCCGAAAGTACCTGCATTGGTCCCACAACAAACTTTGTCTGCAAATAAATGAGGTACACGCTGTGAATAATTTTCATTCTTTTACTTGGAAAAGTATTGTTTTGTCAACACTTCTTTAGTGTTAAAGCAATGTGCATTGAGTTTCTGTACAGTTGTTGGTTTTCACGGAAAGATTACCATACTGTGGCCACAACAGAACTGTACCGTATAAGCTGTCACTGTGAACTTACAATGCATTCTGGGAAAATATTAGGTTACTGTAAATCAAAAGACAGTAATTCTGGCTTGATAGAAACCATTTAGTTTTTTATTACTTTTTATTCAATAGTAGCAGTGTTATTTTAAATTATATTATATATTACATTATTGCAATTAGTTTGAGAGTACTGTACTGTAGTTGCGACTGTATTTAGTTTTAAAGTACCGGTACTAATGTGCTAATGTAGTTAGTACTGTTTTTACTGTGGTATGGAATTGCTGGATGCACCTGCTTTGCCTTAGCTACCTCTTTGTTCTACGTTGCATCGCCTTATATTCTTGTCTCCTCTCTTTAATCCTCTCACAGTCATATTTCTTCTAGGCTAACCTCTTCCATGGGGTAATTTCCGGTCCTTCACTAATCCCTTCCTCTCTGAACTCCTCACTACATTTTTCTTTTTCTTTCCTCGTCTTCCACATTTTCCTCTTCTTCACAACAACAGTCATTCTACACACAACCATCCGATGCTGTCTGGCCACGCTCTCCCCTGCCACAACTTTACAGTCTCCAATCTCCCTCAGGTTTCCTCTTCTACACAGAATGTAGTCGACCTGTGTACTCCTTCCTCCACTCTTATAGGTCACTCTATGTTCCTCCCTCTTTTGGAAATAGGTATTGACTATAGCCATTTCCATTCTCTTGGCAAAATCCACCACCATCTGTCCTTCCTGGTTTCTTTCCTTGACACCAAACCTACCCATCACTTCCTCATCCCCTCTGTTTCCTTCACCAACATGTCCATTCAGGTCTGCTCCAATCACCACTCTTTCCTCCCTGGGAATACTCTCTATCACTTCATCCAAATCTTTCCAAAATGTATCTTTCTCCTCCCCATCACATCCAACCTGTGGAGCATAACCACTGACTATGTTTAGCATCAGACCTTCTACTTCTACCTTCAGACACATCACCCTATCTGACACTCTCTTCACCTCTACTACATTCTTTGCCAACTCCTCCTTCAGGACCACCCCTACTCCATTTCTCTTTCTATCCACACCATGGTAAAACAGTTTGAACCCTGCTCCACTGCTGCGAGCCTTGCTGCCCTTCCACTTGGTCTCTTGAACATAAAACATCTACCTTCCTTCTCTGCATCATGTCAATCAGCTCTCTACCTTTGCCTGTCATCATATTTACTTACCACCCTCAGTCCTACATTCTTGACTTTCTTCTTCTCCCTCTGTCTCCTGACATGTTTCTCTCATTGTTGTCTTCTAACAGTAGCTGCTGGCACCCTGTTTGTCAACAGACCAGAGGTGGTTGTTATTAACCCATGTTCTTGAATGGTCCTGGACGAACCTGCATGTTCGTTGTGGCAAAAAAAGTATTTTACGCTGATTGTTTGTGGTCTTTTTGTCTGGGTGGGGTTCACATGATGCAACATTTGGGGAAAAACAGGGGAATTGTGAGCCACGACCAAAATAAACAAAAAACGGACAAAGCCTTTCATTCAACCTTTATATATTCATTTTAGTCTCAATGAGTCACGAGGACTCATTTACAAGAGAGACCTGGCTGCCTTCAACCAGCCAGCAGTTGACCGTCAGATTCAGGCCGCTCCCCTCACTCACCCTGTGGTCCATAACTCCAGAAACCAAGAACCCAGAAACAAGGACTGCTGGTAACTCCTAGACCAAGCTAACAAACAAAAGTGACAATGTGCAAGGTTAGTGTCTGTAAGAGAAGGAGCGGGAGTGAGCATGGAGGCCAGATATCACACTAATGCCTTTGACCTCCTCTCTGCTCCTTGCTCCAGTAGCAGGTGGAGCTTGTTACCGGTACTTATAAAGTTTCACCCGCTAACCAAAACTGAAAAGAGAGGACACATCAGTTAAACAGACATTTGTTCAGGAACGTGACACAGGGTCATGCAATGTTAAAACCTACAATGAATGTCTGGAACAGGGGTCTGCAACCTTTATGATCTAAAGAGCCATTTTATGTCTTCGTTCACTAAATTAAAAGTGTTCAGAGCCGCAACATGCTACAACTGTGGTTATCAACTGGTGGCCCATGGGCCACTTTAGGTTTGTTGGAAGGGGCTTTTGTGGCCACTAGGGGTGACATTATAAAAATAAAATAACTTATAAAATAACTTAATAGTTTCTATTTTTTACAATTTAAGACCAATTTAAAAAAGGATAATTTTAAAGAGGGGGTTTGTTAATTAATAAAAACTATGAACTATACAAACCTAGGTATTTTTTTAATTGTGGAAAAATGAATTAAGTATAGAAATAAAGCATAACGTTAAAGTTTTACTCCACTTGTTCCAATATCCACATATTTGCAAATGAAATGACATAAAAACTACTAAAACTAGTCATTTTTTGTTGTTTGTATAACAACTAGGGATGGACAGATCCACTTTTATTTTATTTTTTTACTTCCGATCCGATCCCGATACTTAACTCTGGATATCAGCCGATACCGATCCAGAAACTTAAATCTGGATATCGGCCGATACCGATCCAGTTTCGATATCATCATCATCATTGATTTTGTATGAGGCTGTAATAATCTCCTCTCAAGTACAATGTGTACAAATATATGCATGTATGTCCAAAAAGGCAACTTGAGGTAAGTTTTATTAATGTTGGATAAGTTTCAAAGTTATGATTGAATTCTGCTAACACAAAACGTGTTTTTTTATTCCTAGCTTTAAAATGGATATTAAAGTGAGAAATTAAAGTGATTTTTGTTTAAAATTATTTTATATATTCTTTTAAATAAGGGAGTGATATAAGAACTTTTTTCTTCTTTCTGCACTCTTTTCATTCAATGTTTTCTTTTTGATGAATTTGTTTTATTTAGTCTCTTTTAAATGAATGAATAAATAAATTAAATTAAATATGAAATAGCTTTAATCTGCTAAGTTCATGACATAAACCAACACAGACATGTTCCTGTTTTTAGTATTTTACATTGCTTTATAATGTAGCTGTTTTTTTTTATATAATTTTCTTGTCATTTTTAATTCAGTGCTTTTTTTTTTTTATATGATTGTCTACTGTTGTACTGATAAATATCTCCTAGAGGGTAAACTATATATACAGTATTGGCTGCAAATATCAAACTGTGAAATCCTTCATTTTCTACAGCTAATAGCTGTTGGTCATTGATTACAATGAAGTTTAGCAACTTCTCAGTAAACATTCGATCTCCGTGGCTTCAGCGGTGTGTTTTTCTTGTTCTATCTGGGGCGGGCGCTCTGATTTCGTTCAGCCGCTCTCAACCTGTACCTCCTCTGAGACGGGGAGACAGAGCGGGTCGGACTGGACGCGGCTGGCCGGGTCGAGACGCCTGTGTTTCGGTTCAGCGAGAGTGGTGTGTGTCCCACTGAAGCCCTGGAGCTCGAATGTCCAACGTAAAACTAACTTGACCACGGTTTAATGTGGCGCTATGGCTCTGCAGACATTGCACGTTGCTGTCTTATGGTGTTTAGTGTAAAATACTTCCACACTGTGGACATGTTACGATGAAAAGTTGGCTAGCTGTTAGCTACAGTGCTGCTCGCTCAGTCCGCACTGGCTGCAAACTATGAAATGGATTTCCTGAATGTGAGGCGGGTCTTATTACTTTGGGTTCATGAGACATGCCTCAGTTCAGGAAATCCTTTCCATAGCTTGAAGCCAACGTGCATATTGGATCGGAAAATCCGATACAATAAATTATGCTGGTATCGGAGGCCGATACCGATACCGGATTGGCCCCATCCCTAATAACAACCAATTCAGTTTTGGTCAAAGCTTGAAAGAGCCGCTGCAGAGGGACCAAAGAGACTAAAGAGCCGCATGTGGCTCCAGAGCCGCAAGTTTCAGAACCCTGTGCATGAAGGAACATGAACAAATTAAAAGACAATTAAAGCTATTGTAGTAGAAAAACACTAAGCATGTTGGATCGTGACCCAAAACAGGAGGCAGTGGAGACTTTGACGATGACTGAAATTTCTTGGTGTGAATGATGCTAACAAGCCACAGCAAATTACTCACATTACAGCTGTCTCTCCATGAAAATGTTCACGTCTAAATCTTTTCTTTATGTAACTGGAGAGGATATTGGTCCTAATATTTTAACTGCCTGTGTATTTTTTTGGTGTGTTTGCTTATATCTTGTGGGTTTATTGTTTGTAATCCTGTACAGCACTTTGAGCTGCTTTTAGTATGAAAGGTGCTTTATGAATAAAATTGATTGATTGATGTGTCGCCCACTGCATTTACTCTCTCTCCTGCTAAAAAGGACTTAAAAGCATTAACAGCTGCTATGTGTAGCTCTACCTACACATAAGAGTGGTTCTTTATTTTTCTTAAACTGGGGAAAAAAAGTATGTGACACTGACTTTGGCCATTGTTAAAGCTGCACCATATGAAATAAACTGGAATGTCTTCTGTTTAAAGATGTTAGATCAGTCTGAACAGAACACCACAGAGACATGCTTTAACGTGTGTGTACATTTCCATAAATGTAATGTTTATGAAAGTGTTTGTGCATTTATAGATTTTTTTTGTACAATTTCAAATGTTCTTTTTAAAATTGATTTTATTCATTTATATGTTTCTCTTCAAGTTAATTCAATTCAATTCAATTCAATTTATTGATATAGCACCAAGTCACAACAGAAGTCTTCTCAGAGCACTGCATAGAAACATTCATATGCATAAAAAGTAAATTAATAACATTATTTTTATGAAGAACAGACTGGCATCTAACTCCATCGCAGACTCTCATCTTGAGCAAGCATGAAGGCGACAGTGGAAAGGAAAAAACTGGTCATGAGGAAGAAACCTTTAGCAGAACCAGGCTCAGGACAAGCGGCCATTTGCTTCGACCAGCAGGGTTTGAGAGGAACAGGAAGGAGGAATAGATACACAATGGCAGGTCGAGAATCACATATATAAGCAATTTCAAAGTGGGAATTGACGTTCGACGGTTGAAGTGGAGGAGGAACGGAGTGGAGAGAAGAGACAGGACAAACGTACACAGCGAGTACAAAGTATAATTTAAAGCGGTTTTGGCATAATCCAGACTGTGAGTGGACTGAGATGGCTAGCAGTAGTGGGGGTCAAAAGGGATTAATTACTGGAAAACGATGTCTTGAGGTTGAAGAGGAAGGTGTTGAGATTAGGAAAAGAGTCATGATGGACAGATGTAAAGTTGTATTGAGGTTTAAGGAAGGAAATGGTTTGACAGGAGTTAGCCCTATTTATTTTTCAAAGGGATTGAAGAAAGCTGTTGGTGAAGTTGAACTGGCCAAAGTGTTGTGGGATGGAAACCTCCTTCTCATTTGTGTAAATGATGAACAAAAGACCAAGGCATTGAACTTACAAGCAGTATGTGGTAATGAAGTAGTGGATAGAAGGATTGTGGAGGAAGAGAGAGGATCTAGAGGTGTTATATCGGGGATTCCTGTGGGAGAGAAATTGGAGGCATTGAAAAAGATCATGAAAGGAGGTGAAATTACAAATATGAAACGTTTACCAGCTTATAGAAATGGGGAGAAGGTTGACAGTACATCTATCCTGTTGTATTTCCAGGACAGACTCTTGCCGGATAAAGTTATGATAGGCTACTTATGCTTCAGTGTGAGGGCTTATGTCCCACCACCTCTACGGTGCTATAACTGTCAAAGATTTGAACATGTAGCTAATGTCTGCAGGAGTAAACGAAGATGTAGTAGATGTGGAGGGGACCATTTTTATGGTGATTGTGGAGAGAAACCGATGAAATGCTGCAACTGTGGTGGAGGTCATTCTGCAGCTTATGCTGGGTGCATGAAAAGAAAGGAAGCAGTTGAAATACAAAAAGTTAAAACAGATAAGAAAATTACGTATGCCGACGCAGTGAAAGAGGTCAAGAACAATGATATTCCTACAAAAACGACTGTTGACGCAACAAGTGTACCAGACAATGATCAGTGATCAGTGATCAATGATTATTGTTTGTTTGTTTATTGTTTAATGAAATTCTATCACTGCTGTTCATTGTTCTTTAGTTTTAGCAGGTCGCTTTCGTAAATGAGCCCATGAGGTTCAAAAGATTTACCTGACTAAATAAAGGTTGAATGAATGAATGAATCACCATTGATAGATTGATTCCATTCCTTGCTTGCGTCATAAACTGTTCAGCACAAGCAAAAACTAAGACTGAAAAATAAAAATAATCATAAAGGCAGCCACAAAATTCTTTAATGTAAAAGAGTTATCCTGGGGAAAAATACATGAGGAACTGAGACAAGGGGAAGGAACGTCTGAAAATGAGGTTTCTATGAACATGACTTGACTGAACAATGGAGAAGAAATATTGTGTGGTGGAGGGAATTTAACGCATGTTACACTTTATAGGGACGTCGAGTTGCTCAATGTGGTGAATTAAAAAGGTTCCTGTGTACTGTCTACTCTCAGCTGCGCAAACAGCTAAAACTATACAATGGCATCCTAACGTGTGCCCATGGACGGACGTCCTCACCTGTGTTCGTGGTCCCCCATGACCTCAGGGAGGTGATGTTAGGTCATGCCCAAGACAAAGACAAAGATTTCAATAACCCCACAAACGACAAAGATCTTGCAAACTCACAGACTTCATGGGAAATTAAGGTCGTCCAAGCACACGATAGTAAATAAACTAAACAGTTTAAACTATATTAGTTGCTAAAAGAAACCGTTCCAACTAGAACTTAGAAACGCTAAGTCTAAAAACCCACAACAAAAAACTAACCTTAACAACCGTTTAAATCTGCAGGATTTAATTGACATCGGTTATAAAGCTAAGACCTGTTTTTATTGTGTGATACACGTTGGAATCTGACGACAGGAGTGAGTTGAAGCAGTGAAACGTTGTTTTCTAGTTGCTTAATTGCTACTTTTGTTGTTATTGAAGTTTGGTATTGTTTTCTGAACACTCCCAGCCAAAAGAGGTTTTTATTAATGATAAGTTAAAGACTTAAATGGATTTAACTATGCCAACATGCAGTTTCATTTTGTTAAACCTCAGTCAATGAAGAGTCAATGTAGTTTAAAGCTACTTTAGGTACTATAATATACACTGATCTCACAATCATTTAAGTAGAACCGATTCGATCGTTTCTATTCTAGATCATCTATTCATTTTGATGAGTCTCGCCATAGACTTCAAAATTTATAGGGAATACCAAATCTTACGTCGTTCGTCTTAAAGGACAACAGACATTTAGACCAAACTATATTGTCTTTTCTATTTTTTAGTTTAACTAAAACTAAATCACGAATGGAGGAATAGTTTGGAAGAAGAGGCCTTCATTACAGAAGCCCTCCTGAACCGTCTATAGACGTAGATCCCTATACAGTATTTAACTTTGATGCATGATCCAGCCATTACTTGGTATCTGTAGCTGATCTAAACCATGATAGCTTACATACCAGGTGCATATATGGCTCTCATGGAATTAATGGAACAAATAACTACTGCTGTCGATCAAAAACAACATTGTATCAGTATCTTTGTTGATTTAAAAAAAGCATTCGATACTATTGATCACACCATTCTCCTTGAAAAACTGAACAAATATGGTATTAGAGGACCAGCATTACAGTGGGTATCTAGCTACTTAAAAAATAGGAAACAATTTGTACAAATAAATGATGTAAGATCTGACCTCTGTAATATCACATGTGGAGTTCCCCAAGGCTCTGTACTTGGACCAAAGCTTTTTATTTTATATGTGAATGACTTGGTAAATGTGTCAGGACTCCTTAAATGTGTACTTTTCGCTGATGATACCACTTTTTTCTGTTCAGGTGAAGATATAGAACAAATGTTAGAATTGATAAAGACAGAATTTGTCAAGATACAAACTTGGTTTAAAATAAATAAATTATCATTAAATCTAGAGAAAACTAATTACATGATATTCGGTAATAAAAAGAAAACTGTTGATGTTCCACTCAAAATTGAGGATGTTGAGATTTGTAGAGTGAATGAGGTGAAGTTTTTGGGTGTTATCATTGATGACAAACTGACATGGAAACAACACATAAATTCTGTAAGAATAAAAATAGCTAGATCGATAGCAGTACTGTACAAAGTCAGAGACCTATTGAATGATAAAGCTCTGTATTTGTTGTATAACACAATCATTGTTCCACACTTAATCTATTGTATTGATGTTTGGGGGAAAGCGTGTAAAACAATCACAAAGCCTATTTTTGTATTACAGAAAAGAGCTGTAAGAATTATCACTAGAAAGCATTACCGTCATCCATCAAGTACATTATTTTATCAACTAAAATTATTGAAGTTCCATGATTTGGTAGACTATAATATTTTATCAGTTATGTATAGAGCTCAAAATAATGCATTACCTTTAAATATCCAAATGCACTTTGTTAAAAGACAAAGTTGTTATAATCTTAAGGGAACAGAGTTGTTTGTAAAACCACAATTCAGAACCAGTTTGAAGGGACGTTCTACCTCAATCCAGGGAATTAGATTATGGAATGGCTTGGAGAATGTAGTTAAAAATGCCAAGTCAATGTTTACATTTAAAAAAATGATCAAAACAAATGTGTTAAAAAAATATATGTGAAATAACGTAATGTGTATTGTATTAGTTAGAAAATTAGAAAGAGTTAGTCATTTTGTACTGTTGGTTGAAGAATATTATTGTTTAACCTGATTGTTGGAAAAAGTTGGTTGAAGATTATTATTGTTTACATGGTTTGACTACTGTTGTTTAATCTGATTGTTGGAGATAAGGGGCAGATATAATAAGATTTATTCTTCTTTCTGCTACCTTTCATTTTTTTACATTTTGTACACTATCATTATGAGATTGTCTTGTATTGTTTCTTTTGTAAAAAAATGAACAAATTTAATAAACATAAACATAAACATATAGGTAAGGCTAATGTAAAATCCCAATCATAAGCCCACCTAAAACCACATAATTGCATGACACATAGAACCAGAGTGGCACGGACTGGAAACCAACCAGCCTTCAACCTTCGATGTGGGGACCTGCTACTTCAACGTTGGTCTTCAACCTTCATCCAAGGGTCGCCTCCTCTGCGTCAATCGAGGGATCCCCTCTACATGCTGATAAAAACAATTGTTGCTGATGAAATCAACAACTCTAATCGATATGGAATTACCGTTGTGGAATTACCGCTGTGGATTATAAGACTTTGTTTTCCAAAGGATTAAAAGCTTTCCGCTATGGGATTACCTACGAACAGTATGGAATTTCCAAAAACATAATGGGATTATAATTTTTGATTTTTTTCCACTTGCTGGATTACATCAAGATCAGAGACATTTGGTGGTATCCTTTCGTGTTGGAACTCATCTCCATGGACAGGCGATGAGGTCCAAAAGGGGGGACTGTAGTGAACCAGACGGGGTTCTCTAATACACCTTCGTCTCTTTGATATGTCCCAGTGACACCTTTTCACTGATACTCTCAGTAAAAAGACATTAACACTATTTTATTACATTATTTTGAATCAAAACACAATAAGTCATAAGAGACTCTCTTATTCCTCTATTTTGTGTTAATGAATAACCTTGTGTTACTTGTATAAGCATTATTGAATCCAATGTTATTTCAAAATAATGATCACTTCTTCATATGATGAATCAAACGTTGAAAGTGAATTAATATGTCAGACTGAACTCCTCAGTTTGTTAGAAGTTAGAATACAGTTTTAATCAGTTGTTTTATGAAGCTGGCTCCAGTCTAATCTGTTCTCTCTCTTCATTCTAAACGACTTCTTAAAACAATCTTCTCCTATCCGAGTGACCTTCATTTCTAACTCCCTTCCACTGGTTTTTTTAACCAATCGGGGAAGAACAAATCACTGATCAGATCCTTCCTTAAAGTTCTGAGCTTTGGCTGGAACTGACAGAGTCTGCTGGAGTAAGCCTCAAACCATGGTCTTCTCCAAAGAACTGATGATCGTCTGGTCAACACGCTAATGACCACGTCATTCAGTTAAAGACTTATAACATGCCAAGTTATAAGTCATCTTCAACAGCTGAAAAAGCTCTCTTTTAGTGAGATTCCTTCAAAGGAAGCTCTTATCTTGAAAAGCCAAACCAGGAACTGCCGTTACTTTCGGTTCGAGTCAAGGCAGACGTCTGGAGACGCTGAGAATGGTAAACGAACTGGCCAGTTGGACCAACTGGGGACTGACCATCTTCACGAGGTAACAAGTCGTCATATGCTTTACCAAGGGTACCAACGTGTAGCCGAGATCGGCCGGAGAGCTGCCATGTTTCTGGTTAAAACACGTCAAGATAATACCTCTCCTCATCCTCCATTTTCTTCCTCCTCCATTTTCTCTTCACTGAAACTTTCTTACTTTAAGTAACTAAACTTTAAGTTATTGTGCCAGCAGAGATATAAGTTATTAAAACCCATAACTTTATTCTGTTGTTCCTATGAAATTACGGACGCGTGTTTCATCTATGCTGAAGTTAATTATTGGAAAAATGATCAACCAATCATGTACAAATGTGTGATGTAATTTAATGATTCTGTTAAATAAATAGTCCAGTCCTACTGTACCAACATAAGTTTAACGTTTCCTGTGAATTACATCTGGTCAAGGTATAGAATTATTGGTATTAAGCTGAAAAAGAGAGAACTCGTGAATATTGATGATAAGTTTGTGTCAGATAAAATCTACTCAAATCTGTCATCTGGAATATTGTACAGTCAGCAAAACTGACTAGTATAATATCCCTACACGTCTGTACAGTATGGTGAATTGGTTTAGTAATGGGTATATTAAATCATACAGTTTGTTAACGTTTAGAATAGCTGGTACTTGTCTTACTTATGTGATGATGGTGAAGTGTTATAGTTTTGGTGTGGGGAATTCAAGGGAGGTCAAGATGATCTATATGGTGACATAAGTGTGTATAGGTAGAGAGTTGATAGTTAGGGATTTAAATTTGGGTAGTAGTGAGTTGGGTGTGAGGGAGTTCTGCGACGGCTGTGCACTTTGAATAGAATTATTACCATCTAGTAGTCCATACTCCAATATGGAAGGTGGCGGTAATGCACCTTAAGTTGTTTGCCAACCGCCATAAAACACCACAAGAAGAAGAAGAAGAAGAAGAACAATTTCAAATGAAAAATATTCAATTATAACAATTCATTTTAAGAAATTAGGTCAATTTGTCCTCTAGTAGTCTAAACCTATAGCAGAATAACTAGCCAACCCCATAGGATTAATCAAAAAGGAAAGTCTTAATCCCAGTCTTCAAACTGGACAATGTGTCAGCCTCACAGACAGAAACTGGAAGTTGGTTCCACAAGAGAGGAGCCTGATAACTGAAACTCTGCCTCCCATTCTGCTCTTGGAAACTCTAGGAACCGCGAGTAAGCCTGCAGTCTAAGAGTGAAGTGCTCTGTTGGGAAAATATGGGACAATAAGATCTCAAATATAAGATGGAGCTAGATTATTGAGGGCTTTGTATGTTAGAAGTAAGATTTTGAAAAGTAGTTAGCATATGTTTGTTCGTTGTTGGTAGTTATTTAATATGTTTGGACAAAATCAGTGTGTTGAAAAATGAGAACTTTTCATATATTTTTTTCATTTTCATTTACCCTTTATTTATCCAGGTAGTCTCATTGAGACACGAGAACTCATTTTCAAGAGAGACCTGTTTTTTTAGGGAGCAGATGGTGGGGGTTGGGGGCCTTGCTCAGGGGCCCAGGGTGGGGCGAATGAGGGTGGAGGCAGGTGTGGGTCTTTCACCTTTTTTCACCCACATTTTTTTATGTTGTTGTTTACCGGGGCTTGAACCAGCGATCTTCCGATCACAGGCCCACCATCTCTAACCTCTGCACCACCACTCCATATATATATATATATATATATATATATATATATATATATATATATATATATATATATATATATATATATATATATATATATATATATATATATATATATATATATATATATATATATATATATATATATATATATATATATATATATATATATATATATATATATATATATATATATATATA
>JBBPBX010044094.1:0-27616 GCA_038048925.1 Garcialebias charrua | reverse complement strand
TCCATCCATCCATCCATCCATCTTCTTCCGCTTATCCGGGGTCGGGTCGCGGGGGTAGCAGCCTAAGTAGGGAGGCCCAGACTTCCCTCTCCCCAGCCACTTGGAGCAGCTCCTCCGGGGGAATCCCAAGGCGTTCCCAGGCCAGCCGAGAAACATAGTCCCTCCAGCGCGTCCTGGGTCTTCCTCTGGGTCTCCTCCCGGTGGGACATGCCCGGAACACCTCACCAGGGAGGCGTCCAGGAGGCATCCTAACCAGATGCCCGAGCCACCTCAACTGGCTCCTCTCGATGTGGAGAAGCAGCGGCTCTACTCCGAGTCCCTCCCGGATGACTGAGCTTCTCACCCTATCTCTAAGGGAGAGTCCAGACACCCTGCGGAGAAAACTCATTTCAGCCGCTTGTATCCGAGATCTTGTTCTTTCGGTCATAACCCAAAGCTCATGACCATAGATGAGGGTGGGAACGTAGATCGATCGGTAAATTGAGAGCTTTGCCTTTTGACTCAGCTCTCTCTTCACCACGACAGACCGGTACAGCGCCCGCTTCACTGCGGACGCTGCACCTATCCGCCTATCGATCTCACGCTCCAGTTTTCCCTCATTCGTGAACAAGATCCCGAGATACTTAAACTCCTCCACTTGGGGCAGGACCTCCTCCCCGACCCGGAGAGGGCATGCTACCCTTTTCCGGCTCAAGACCATGGCCTCGGATTTGGAGGAACTGATCCTCATCCCGGCCGCATCACACTCGGCTGCAAACCGCTCCAGTGAAAGTTGTAAATCACGAACTGATGAAGCCAGTAGGACCACATCATCTGCAAAAAACAGAGAAGCGATTCTAAGGCCACCAAAACGGATCCTCTCAACACCTTGGCTGCGCCTAGAAATTCTGTCCATAAAAGTTATGAACAGAATCGGTGACAAAGGGCAACCTTGGCGGAGTCCAACTCTCACCGGAAACGAGCCTGACTTACTGCCGGCAATGCGGACCAAGCTCTGACACCGGTCGTACAGGGACCTAACAGCCCTTATCAAAGGGCCTGGTACCCCATACTCCCGGAGTACCCCCCACAGAACCCCCCGAGGGACGCGGTCGAATGCCTTCTCCAAGTCCACAAAGCACATGTAAACTGGTTGGGCAAACTCCCACGCACCCTCCAGGACCCTGTTGAGGGTGTAGAGCTGGTCCAGTGTTCCACGACCAGGACGAAAACCACACTGCTCCTCCTGAATCCGAGGTTCGACTATCCGACGGACCCTCCTCTCCAGAACCCCTGAATAGACCTTACCAGGGAGGCTTAAGAGTGTGATCCCCCTATAGTTGGAACACACCCTACGGTCCCCCTTTTTGAATAGGGGAACCACCACCCCAGTCTGCCAATCCAAGGGAACTGCCCCCGATGTCCACGCGATATTGCAGAGTCGCGTAAGCCAACACAACCCTACAACATCCAGAGCCCTAAGGAACTCCGGGCGAATCTCATCCACCCCCGGAGCCTTGCCACCGCGGAGCTTTTTAACCACCTCGGCGACCTCAGCACCAGAGATTGGAGAACCCGACCCAAAGTCCCCAGGCTCCGCTTCCTCAGTGGAAGACGTGCCAGTAGGATTGAGGAGGTCTTCGAAGTATTCCGCCCACCGACTCACAACATCCCGAGTTGAGGTCAGCAGCACGCCACCTCCACCATAAATGGTGTTGGTCTCGTACCTCTTTCCCCCCCTGAGACGCCGGATGGTGGACCAGAATCGCCTCGAAGCCGTACGGAAGTCATTCTCCATGGCCTCTCCGAACTCCTCCCACGCCCGAGTTTTTGCCTCAGCAACCACCCGAGCCGCATGCCGCTTGGACTGCCGGTACCTATCAGCTGCTTCCGGGGTCCCACAAGCCAAAAAGGCCCAATAGGACTCCTTCTTCAGCCTGACAGCATCCCTCACTGCCGGTGTCCACCACCGGGTTCGAGGGTTGCCACCACGACAGGCACCAACAACCTTGCGGCCACAGCTCCGATAAGCTACCTCGACAATAGAGGCGCGGAACACGGCCCACTCGGACTCCATGTCCCTCGCCTCCCTCGGAACGTGTTTAAAGCTCTCCCGGAGGTGGGAGTCAAAGCTCCGTCCCACGGGAGACCCCGCCAGACGCTCCCAGCAGACCTCCACACTACGTTTGGGTCTGCCAGGTCCGACCGGCATCCCCCCTACCACCGGAGCCAACCCTCCACCAGGTAGTGGTCAGTCGACAGCTCCGCCCCCTTCCTCACCCGAGCGTCCAAGACATGCGGCCGCAGATCAGATGAGACGACAACAAAGCTGACCATCGAACTGCGACCTAGGGTGTCCTGGTACCAAGAGCACATATGGACACCCTTATGCTTAAACATGGTGTTCGTTATGGACAATCCATGATGAGCACAGAAGTCCAATAACAGAACACCACTCTGGTTCAGATCAGGGGGGCCGTTCCTCCCAACCACACCCCTCCAGGTCTCACTGTCATTGCCCACGTGAGCGTTGAAGTCCCCCAGTAGAACAAGGGAGTCCCCAGGAGGCGCACTCTCCAATACCCCCTCCAAGGACTCCAAAAAGGGTGGGTAGTCTGAGCCGCCGCCTGGTGCATAGGCACAAACAACAGTCAGAGCCCGTCCCCCCACACGCAGGCGAAGGGAGGCCACCCCCCCGTTCACCGGGGTGAACCCCAACGTACAGGCACCAAGATGGGGGGCAACCAGTATGCCCACTCCTGCTTGGCGCCTCTCACCAGGGACAACTCCAGAGTGGAAGAGTGTCCAACCCCTCTCAAGGAAACTGGTTCCAGAGCCAGAGCCATGCGTTGAGGTGAGTCCGACTATTTCTAGTCGGAACTTCTCAACCTCACACACTAGCTCAGGCTCCTTCCCCACCAGAGAGGTGACATTCCATGTCCCAATGGCCAGCTTCTGTAGCCGAGGATCAGACCGCCAGGGTCCCCGCCCTCGGCCACCACCCATCTCACATAGCACCCGACCCCTTTGGCCCCTCCCACAGGTGGTGAGCCCATGGGAAGGAAATTCCTAAATTCCTAAATTTGGGAAAAATTGTAGTTTTTGTTAACACTAATAAAGCTCCACATAACTTTTAAGTTCACTGATAAATTTGATGACAAGGCCCTAAATAAAGACTTCCTCAGTCTGAGGTGCTACATTCAGCTCAGTCTCATAAATAGCACCCTCTCACAATGGATCAACCAGTTTGCAGGTCCTCCTTGATCATGTGAGCAACTTTTAATGATCTTACAAACTCCACTTGAGATTTCATGATAGAATGCAGACTGCTTTGCCTTATGTTTTAAATGTGTTTTCTCCAATATTCCTTGTGTCAGGAGAAAAGCAACATTTTGAAGTGCTGGGAAAAACAGGGAAACTTGTGTCTGACATATTAGGATCAGATATTGCTGCTTTTTCCAGAATCTGTCCAACTTTGGACTGGCTACATTGAAGGGGGACACAGAGACATCTGGACAAGTCTCAGTCCATCACAGGGACACATTTACAAGTCTCCAGTCCATCACAGGGACACATTTACAAGTCACCAGTCCATCACAGGGACACGTGGACAAGTCTCCAGTCCATCATAGGGACACCTGGACAGGTCTCCAGTCCATCACAGGAACACATTTACAAGTAATATAATAATAATAATAATAATAATAATAATAATAATAATAATAATAATAATAATAATAATAATAATAATAATAATAATAATAATAATAATAATAATAACTGACAAGTTATAATAATAACAAGTCTCCAGTCCATCACAGGGACACATGGACAGGTCTCCAGTCTATCACAGGGACACATGGACAAGTCTCCAGTCTATCACAGGGACACCTGGACAGGTCTCTTCTCTTAGAATTGAGAAAGCCTTTTGGATGAAGGGCGAAACGTCTTCTGCTACAAATAAAAGTCCAGTTGTTTTTTTATTGAACACATTTTTTTGATTGTAACAAAGACCTCGGTACATACCAGGCAACTAGGTTATTAGTCATTTCATTATAAAGCCAGGTTGCATAGGTACCAGGTACATACCAATTGAGTACAAGATAACATGTCATTTTATAGAATAGTCTGGTACAAAATATACATACTGGTTAAATAACCAGTATGCTACCAGTATCTGGGGTATGTACCTTTCTGTATTATGTATTAATATTGTATAAATCTGTGTTACACTTTTAAATACTTTATTTAAAAAAAAAGTTCCTCCATATTTTTTTCAACCTGTAGCTTGGATATCTTTGCCAGTTGTGTTGGGGGAGCTGGTAATCTGTAAAATTCCCTGTGAACACGGATGTCATGGCCCAAGAAGTCTGCAACCTGGTCAAGTTCATTGTTTTTTAAGTTCAAGACTTGTGAGAGCGTGGCTACATGTTTCCGTAGTTGTGTTGACCTGAGGAACTCTGGGTGCTTTGCTCCACACTGGCTTGCATGAACACGCAGACTGTCCTGTCCTCTGTAGTGACTCATTGATTTAGGTCTTGCAAATAGAAATAAGTTTGTTTGTAAAACACCACATGTCTCTCTCTTACTTGCCAATAAAGTCAGTGCATCCACCACATTTGGTGCGAGTAAAACTGCAACCTTTCGGCCTCTTTTCACAATGATTTCAACCCGAGTGAAATGGCTGCAGAGCTTCTGTTCAACCGTTGACAAACCCATGGCAACATCATCATGGAGCTTGGTGGTGTCACGCTCCATAAAACTTCGTAGGTGCATCTTTGAAACCTATCCTGCTCGTCTACGATTGAACACAATGACCTATGCAAGTGTAACTTTTGCAAGTTCTGCATAAGTCTGGGGGCTGGCTTCATCTTTCAAGGTGTTAAAGGCATTTAACTGTTTGAGAAGCTCATCTTTTCTGTCTGGTTTATCCTTTGAGTATGTGGTAGAAGTGGCTTGGCCTGATGTTTTAAAGGCGCTTTCTCCAATATTACTTGTGTCAGGAGGAAAGCAACATTTTGACGTGCTAGGAAAAACAGGGAAACTTGTGTCTGACATATTATGATCAGATATTGCTGCTTTTTCCAGAATCTGTTCAACTTTAGACTGGCTACATTGAAGGGGGACACAGGGACATCTGGACAAGTCTGCAGTCCATCACAGGGACACATTTACAAGTCTCAAGTCCATCACAGGGACACATTTACAAGTCACCAGTCCATCACAGGGACACTTGCACAAGTCTCCAGTCTATCACAGGGACATGTGGAGAAGTCTCCAGTCCATCACAGGGACATGTGGACAAGTCTCCAGTCCATCACAGGGACACCTGGACAGGTCTCCAGTCCATCATAGTGATACATTTACAAGCAATATAATTTACAAGCAATATAATAATAATAATAATAATAATAATAATAATAATAATAATAATAATAATAATAATAATAATAATAATAATAATAACTGACAACTTATAATAATAACAAGTCTCCAGTCCATCACAGGGACACATTTACAAGTCTCCAGTCCATCACAGGGACACATTTACAAGTCTCCAGTCTATCACAGGGACACATTTACAAGTCACCAGTCCATCACAGGGACACCTGGACAGTCTCCAGTCCATCACAGGGACACGTGGACAAGTCTCCAGTCCATCACAGGGACATGTGGACAAGTCTCCAGTCCATCACAGGGACACCTGGACAGGTCTCCAGTCCATCATAGGGATACATTTACAAGCAATATAATAATAATAATAATAATAATAATAATAATAATAATAATAATAATAATAATAATAATAATAATAATAATAATAATAACAATAACAATAATAATAATAATAATAATAATAATAATAATAATAATAATAATAATAATAATAATAATAATAATAATAATAATAATAATAATAATAACTGACAAGTGATAATAACAAGTCTCCAGTCCATCACAGGGACACATTTATAAGTCTCCAGTCCATCACAGGGACACATTTACAAGTCTCCAGTCCATCACAGGGACACATTTACAAGTCTCCAGTCCATCACAAGGACACATTTACAAGTCACCAGTTCATCACAAGGACACGTGGACAAGTCTCCAGTCCATCACAGTGACACGTGGACAAGTCTCAAGTCTATCACAGGGACACGTGGACAAGTCACCAGTCCATCACCTGGACACCTGCACAAGTCTCCAGTCCATCACAGGGACATGTGGAGAAGTCTCCAGTCCATCACAGGGACATGTTGACAAGTCTCCAGTCCATCACAGGGACATGTGGACAAGTCTCCAGTCATCACAGGGACACATGGACAGGTCTCCAGTCCATCATAGTGATACATTTACAAGCAATATAATTTACAAGCAATATAATAATAATAATAATAATAATAATAATAATAATAATAATAATAATAATAATAATAATAATAATAATAATAATAATAATAACTGACAACTTATAATAATAACAAGTCTCCAGTCTATCACAGGGACACATTTACAAGTCTCCAGTCCATCACAGGGACACATTTACAAGTCTCCAGTCTATCACAGGGACACATTTACAAGTCACCAGTCCATCACAGGGACACCTGGACAATCTCCAGTCCATCACAGGGACATGTGGACAAGTCTCCACTCCATCACAGGGACACGTTGACAAGTCTCAAGTCTATCACAGGGACACCTGGACAAGTCTCCAGTCCATCACAGGGACACGTGGACAAGTCTCAAGTCCTTCACAGGGACACGTGGACAAGTCACCAGTCCATCACAGGGACACCTGCATAAGTCTCCAGTCCATCACAGGGACACGTGGACAAGTCTCTAGTCCATCACAAGGACATGTGGACAAGTCTCCAGTCCATCACAGGGACATGTGGACAAGTCTCCAGTCCATCACAGGGACACCTGGACAGGTCTCCAGTCCATCATAGTGATACATTTACAAGCAATATAATTTACAAGCAATATAATAATAATAATAATAATAATAATAATAATAATAATAATAATAATAATAATAATAATAATAATAATAATAATAATAACTGTCAACTTGTAATAATAACAAGTCTCCAATCCATCACAGGGACACATTTACAAGTCTCCAATCCATCACAGGGACACATTTACAAGTCTCCAGTCTATCACAGGGACACCTGGACATTCTCCAGTCCATCACAGGGACACGTGGACAAGTCTCCAGTCTATCACAGGGACATGTGGACAAGTCTCCAGTCCTTCACAGGGACATGTGGACAAGTCTCCAGTCCATCACAGGGACACCTGGACAGGTCTCCAGTCCATCATAGGGATACATTTACAAGCAATATAATAATAATAACAATAACAAAAAACAATAACAACAATAATAATAATAATAATAATAATAATAATAATAATAATAATAATAATAATAATAATAATAATAATAATAATAATAATAATAACTGACAACTTATAATAATAACAAGTCTCCAGTCTATCACAGGGACACATTTACAAGTCTCCAGTCCATCACAGGGACACATTTACAAGTCTCCAGTCTATCACAGGGACACATTTACAAGTCACCAGTCCATCACAGGGACACCTGGACAATCTCCAGTCCATCACAGGGACATGTGGACAAGTCTCCACTCCATCACAGGGACACGTTGACAAGTCTCAAGTCTATCACAGGGACACCTGGACAAGTCTCCAGTCCATCACAGGGACACGTGGACAAGTCTCAAGTCCTTCACAGGGACACGTGGACAAGTCACCAGTCCATCACAGGGACACCTGCATAAGTCTCCAGTCCATCACAGGGACACGTGGACAAGTCTCTAGTCCATCACAAGGACATGTGGACAAGTCTCCAGTCCATCACAGGGACATGTGGACAAGTCTCCAGTCCATCACAGGGACACCTGGACAGGTCTCCAGTCCATCATAGTGATACATTTACAAGCAATATAATTTACAAGCAATATAATAATAATAATAATAATAATAATAATAATAATAATAATAATAATAATAATAATAATAATAATAATAATAATAATAATAACTGTCAACTTGTAATAATAACAAGTCTCCAATCCATCACAGGGACACATTTACAAGTCTCCAATCCATCACAGGGACACATTTACAAGTCTCCAGTCTATCACAGGGACACCTGGACATTCTCCAGTCCATCACAGGGACACGTGGACAAGTCTCCAGTCTATCACAGGGACATGTGGACAAGTCTCCAGTCCTTCACAGGGACATGTGGACAAGTCTCCAGTCCATCACAGGGACACCTGGACAGGTCTCCAGTCCATCATAGGGATACATTTACAAGCAATATAATAATAATAACAATAACAAAAAACAATAACAATAATAATAATAATAATAATAATAATAATAATAATAATAATAATAATAATAATAATAATAATAATAACTGACAAGTGATAATAACAAGTCTCCAGTCCATCACAGGGACACATTTACAAGTCTCCAGTCCATCACATGGACACATTTACAAGTCTCCAGTCCATCACAGGGACATATTTACAAGTCTCCAGTCCATCACAGGGACACATTTACAAGTCACCAGTCCATCACAGGGACACGTGGACAAGTCTCCAGTCCATCACAGGGACACCTGGACAAGTCTCCAGTCCATCACAGGGACACGTGGACAAGTCTCCAGTCTATCACAGGGACATGTGGACACGTCTCCTGTCCATCACAGGGACACGTGGACAAGTCTCCAGTCTATCACAGGGACACCTGGACAAGTCTCCAGTCCATTACAGGGACACGTGGACAAGTCACCAGTCCATCACAGGGACACCTGCACAAGTCTCCAGTCTATCACAGGGACATGTGGACAAGTCTCCAGTCCATCACAAGGACATGTGGATAAGTCTCCAGTCCATCACAGGGACATGTGGACAAGTCTCCAGTCCATCACAGAGACACCTGGACAGGTCTCCAGTCCATCATAGTGATACATTTACAAGCAATATAATTTACAAGCAATATAATAATAATAATAATAATAATAATAATAATAATAATAATAATAATAATAATAATAATAACTGACAACTTATAATAATAACAAGTCTCCAGTCCATCACAGGGACACATTTACAAGTCTCCAGTCCATCACAGGGACACATTTACAAGTCTCCAGTCTATCACAGGGACACATTTACAAGTCACCAGTCCATCACAGGGACACCTGGACAGTCTCCAGTCCATCACAGGGACACGTGGACAAGTCTCCAGTCTATCACAGGGACATGTGGACAAGTCTCCAGTCCATCACAGGGACTTGTGGACAAGTCTCCAGTCCATCACAGGGACACCTGGACAGGTCTCCAGTCCATCATTGGGATACATTTACAAGCAATATAATAATAATAACAATAACAATAACAATAATAATAATAAAAAAATAATAATAATAACTGACAAGTTATAATAATAACAAGTCTCTAGTCCATCACAGGGACACATGGAAAGGTCTCCAGTCTATCACGGGGACACATGGACAAGTCTCCAGTCTATCACAGGGACACCTGGACAGGTCTCTTCTCTTAGAATTGAGAAAGCCTTTTGGATTAAGGGCGAAACGTCTTCTGCTACAAATAAAAGTCCAGTTGTTTTTTTATTGAACACATTTTTTTGATTGTAACAAAGACCTCGGTACATACCAGGCAACTAGGTAATTAGTCATTTCATTATAAAGCCAGGTTGCATAGGTACCAGGTACATACCAATTGAGTACAAGATAACATGTCATTTTATAGAATAGTCTGGTACAAAATATACATACTGGTTAAATAACCAGTATGCTACCAGTATCTGGGGTATGTACCTTTCTGTATTATGTATTAATATTGTATAAATCTGTGTTACACTTTTAAATACTTTATTTAAAAAAAAAGTTCCTCCATATTTTTTTCAACCTGTAGCTTGGATATCTTTGCCAGTTGTGTTGGGGGAGCTGGTAATCTGTAAAATTCCCTGTGAACACGGATGTCATGGCCCAAGAAGTCTGCAACCTGGTCAAGTTCATTGTTTTTTAAGTTCAAGACTTGTGAGAGCGTGGCTACATGTTTCCGTAGTTGTGTTGACCTGAGGAACTCTGGGTGCTATGCTCCACACTGGCTTGCATGAACACGCAGACTGTCCTGTCCTCTGTAGTGACTCATTGATTTAGGTCTTGCAAATAGAAATAAGTTTGTTTGTAAAACACCACATGTCTCTCTCTTACTTGCCAATAAAGTCAGTGCATCCACCACATTTGGTGCGAGTAAAACTGCAACCTTTCGGCCTCTTTTCCCAATGATTTCAACCCGAGTGAAATGGCTGCAGAGCTTCTGTTCAACCGTTGACAAACCCATGGCAACATCATCATGGAGCTTGGTGGTGTCACGCTCCATAAAACTTCGTAGGTGCATCTTTGAAACCTCTCCTGCTCGTCTACGATTGAACACAATGACCTGTGCAAGTGTAACTTTTGCAAGTTCTGCATAAGTCTGGGGGCTGGCTTCATCTTTCAAGGTGTTAAAGGCATTTAACTGTTTGAGAAGCTCATCTTTTCTGTCTGGTTTATCCTTTGAGTATGTGGTAGAAGTGGCTTGGCCTGATGTTTTAAATGCGCTTTCTCCAATATTACTTGTGTCAGGAGGAAAGCAACATTTTGACGTGCTGGGAAAAACAGGGAAACTTGTGTCTGACATATTATGATCAGATATTGCTGCTTTTTCCAGAATCTGTTCAACTTTAGACTGGCTACATTGAAGGGGGACACAGGGATATCTGGACAAGTCTCCAGTCCATCACAGGGACACATTTACAAGTCTCAAGTCCATCACAGGGACACATTTACAAGTCACCAGTCCATCACAGGGACACATTTACAAGTCACCAGTCCATCACAGGGACACTTGCACAAGTCTCCAGTCTATCACAGGGACATATGGAGAAGTCTCCAGTCCATCACAGGGACATGTGGACAAGTCTCCAGTCCATCACAGGGACAACTGGACAGGTCTCCAGTCCATCATAGTGATACATTTACAAGCAATATAATTTACAAGCAATACAATAATAATAATAATAATAATAATAATAATAATAACTGACATGCAGATTTAAAGAGTGTATTTCCAAAAACATACAGAAACATAAACTTTGCAACAAGAGGAAACAACACACTGGACCAAGTTTACACCACCATGAAAAATGCCTACAGAGCCCTCCCCTTCCCCCACATTGGTGCTTCTGACCATATCTGTGTTATGCTAAAGCCCGCATACAGGCCGCTGGTGAAAGTCATAAAACCAGTCCGCAAGCAGATACGAGTGTGGCCAGAGGGGTCTTCAGAGGCACTCCAGGACTGTTTTGACACCACAGATTGGGGTATGTTCAAAGAAGCTGCTACCACAAACAACAACACATGTCTCCAGGAGTACTCAGACACTGTATGTTCATACATCGCCAAGTGCATTGATGATGTTACCAACCTCAAAACCATCACTGTTCGGGCTAATCAGAAGCCATGGCTGACAGCTGAGGTTCACAGACTCCTGAGAGCCAGGAATGCTGCCTTCAAAGCGGGAGATCAGGTGGGCCTGAAGGCAGCCAAAAAGAACCTGACCCAGGGCATCAGTGAGGCCAAGAAGCAGTATTCCAAGAAAATAGCTCACCGTTTCAAGGACAGCAAGGATACACGCAGTCTGTGGCAGGGAATACAGACCATCACAGACTACAAACCCCCCCCCAGACCTGTGACAGCTCAACCTCTACGCTGAATGAACTGAATGAGTTCTTCGCTCGGTTTGAGGCAAGTAACAGCACACCTGCACATAAATTCCCCCCCTCTCCTGATGGCCAGGTGCTGGCGCTGTCCTCAGACAGCGTAAGGCGATCATTCATCAAGATTAACGCCCGGAAGGCCTCTGGTCCTGACAACATACCTGGTCGTGTGCTGAAGGACTGTGCAGGGGAACTCGCAGCGGTCTTCACGGACATCTTTAACATCTCACTGAGCCAGGCCATCGTCCCCACCTGTTTCAAAGCCACCACCATCATCCCTGTCCCAAAGAAGGCAACGCCCGCATGCCTCAATGACTATCGCCCAGTAGCACTCACCCCCATCCTGATGAAGTGCTTTGAACGGCTAGTCATGAAAAGCATCACATCTGTCCTCCCTGCCTCCCTGGATCCCTTCCAATTTGCATACCGACCTAATCGCTCAACCGACGATGCCATCTCCTCTGCCCTCCACACAGCTCTCACACATCTGGACACGAAGGACTCTTATGTTAGAATGCTGTTCATCGACTTCAGCTCGGCATTCAACACCATCATCCCCCAACAGCTCATCCATAAACTGGACAGTCTGGGGCTGAACACCTCAATGTGTAACTGGCTGCTAGACTTCCTGACCGGGAGACCACAGACAGTACGGATCGGGAGTAACACATCTAGCACCATCACATTGAACACAGGGGCCCCACAAGGATGTGTGCTGAGCCCCCTTCTATTCACCCTGCTAACACACGACTGCACACCATCGTACAGCTCCAACCACTTCATCAAGTTTGCGGACGACACAACAGTGGTAGGTCTCATCAGCAACAACGATGAGACGGACTACAGGAACGAGGTGAGCCGCTTGGCCTTGTGGTGCGGACACAACAATCTCACTCTCAACGTGGAGAAGACAAAGGAGATTGTCGTGGACTTCAGGAAGAGGGATGCACAACATGCCCCTCTGACCATCAACAGCACCGCAGTGGAGAGAGTGGACAGCACCAAGTTCCTGGGAGTGCACGTCTCAAAGGACCTGTCCTGGAGCAGGAACACTGCAGCACTGGCGAAGAAGGCTCACCAGCGCCTCTACTTTCTCCGCAAGCTGAAAAGGGCTGGAGCTTCAACCTCCATCATGTGCACCTTCTACAGAGGTGCCATAGAAAGTGTCCTGACCAGCTGCATCACTGTGTGGTTTGGTGCATGCACTGCATCCTGCCGCAAGAGCCTCCAGCGCATCGTGAAAGCAGCTGAGAAGATCGTCGGCACCTCCTTGCCCTCACTGCAGGACTTACACAGCAAACGCATCACTAGGAAAGCCCACCGCATGGCAGGTGATCCCACTACACAGCCGCTACACAGCCGCTTTAGACTGTCTCCAGTCTATCACAGGGACACATTTACAAGTCACCAGTCCATCACAGGGACACATGGACAGTCTCCAGTCCATCACAGGGACACATGGACAAGTCTCCAGTCTATCACAGGGACATGTGGACAAGTCTCCAGTCCATCACTGGGACATGTGGACAAGTCTCCAGTCCATCACAGGGACACCTGGACAGGTCTCCAGTCCATCATAGGGATACATTTACAAGCAATATAATAATAATAAAATAATAATAATAATAATAATAATAATAATAATAATAATAATAATAATAATAATAATAATAATAACTGACAAGTGATAATAACAAGTCTCCAGTCCATGACAGGGACACATTTACAAGTCTCCAGTCCATCACAGGGACACATTTACAAGTCTCCAGTCCATCACAGGGACACATTTACAAGTCTCCAGTCCATCACAGGGACACATTTACAAGTCACCAGTCCATCACAGGGACACGTGGACAAGTCTCCAGTCCATCACAGGGACACCTGGACAAGTCTCCAGTCCATCACAGGGACACGTGGACAAGTCTCCAGTCCATCACAGGGACACCTTTACAAGTCTCCAGTCCATCACAGGGACACGTGGACAAGTCTCCAGTCCATCACAGGGACACCTGGACAAGTCTCCAGTCCATCACAGGGACACGTGGACAAGTCTCCAGTCTATCACAGGGACACGTGGACAAGTCTCCAGTCTATCACAGGGACACGTGGACAAGTCTCCAGTCCATCACAGGGACACGTGGACAAGTCTCCAGTCCTTCACAGGGACACGTGGACAAGTCTCCAGTCCATCACAGGGACACCTGGACAAGTCTCCAGTCCATCACAGGGACACGTGGACAAGTCTCCAGTCCATCACAAGGACATTTGGACAAGTCTCCAGTCCATCACAGGGACATGTGGACAAGTCTCCAGTCCATCACAGGGACACCTGGACAGGTCTCCAGTCCGTCACAAGGACACATTTACAAGTAATATAATAATAATAATAATAGTAATAATAATAATAATAATAATAATAATAATAATAATAATAATAACTGACAAGTTATAATAATAACGTCTCCAGTCTATCACAGGGACACATTTACAAGTCTCCAGTTCATCACAGGGACACATTTACAAGTCTCCAGTCTATCACAAGGACACATTTACAGATGCAGGAAAAGAGCCACCTGCATCATGAAAGACCTCACTCATCCAGCACACTCACTCTTTGCCCCACTCCCCTCAGGACGGAGGTTGAGGAGCATCAAGTGTAGAACCACTAGACTGAGGAATAGCTTCTACCCTGAGGCTGTTAGACTCATGAATAAATAAAATTAAAATAAAAAATAAACACTGCAAAATATCACATCATGCTGATGCTGATCTGTTTTCTTGTTGCTGTGTTCATCTGTGTTCATCTGTGTTCATCTGTGACCATCTGCTCATACAAACTCATGTTCGTGCTACTGTTTATTCCCACTATATTAGGCTTAGTGTATTACTAGTTGATGTTTTTCTTAGTTAATTCTAGATGTTATTACTGTTTTTCTCTTGCATTTGTTGTTTAATGTAACTGGGACCCTGTGTACATAATCTTGTTTTTATCACATGTACCACATGCAGTGCAAATGACAATAAAGACTCTCTGACTCTGACTCTGACTCTCTGACATTTACAAGTCACCAGTCCATCACAGGGACACGTGGACAAGTCTCCAGTCCATCACAGGGACACTTGGACAGGTCTCCAGTCTATCACAGAGACACATGGACAAGTCACCAGTCTATCACAGGGACACCTGGACACGTCTCCAGTCCATCACAGGGACCACTAGACAAGACTCCAGTCCATATCAACAAACGACCAACTACACAAAGCTTTTGTCGCATGTAGTCGTATTTTGAGGGGTCTTGTCCATGTCTGTTGTGGAGTGACTGAGCAAACAGAATAATACACAGGTTATTTCTCACAGCTGAGGTAACATTGTCTGGTTTCATACTTTTAATGATCTTACAAACTCCACTTGAGATTTCATGATAGAATGTAGACTGCTTTGCCTTATGTTTTAAATGTGTTTTCTCCATTACTTGTGTCAGGAGGAAAGCAACATTTTGACGTGCTGGGAAAAACAAGGAAACTTGTGTCTGACATATTAGGATCAGATATTGCCGCTTTTTCCAGAATCTGTTCAACTTTGGACTGGTTACATTGAAGGGGTCACAGGGACATCTGGACAAGTCACCAGTCCATCACAGGGACACCTGCACAAGTCTCCAGTCCATAACAGGGACATCTGGAGAAGTCACTAGTCCATCACAGGGACACTTGCACAAGTCTCCAGCCCATAACAGGGACATGTGGACATGTCTCCAGTCCATCATAGGGACACCTGGACAAGTCTCCAGTCTATCACAGGGACACCTAGACAAGTCTCCAGTCCATCACAGGGACACATGGACAAGTCACCAGTCTATCACAGGGACATCTGGACAAGTCTCCAATCCATCACAGGGACACGTGGACAAGTCTCCAGCCCATCACAGGGACACATTTACAAGTCTCCAGTCCATCACAGGGACACCTGGACAGGTCTCCAGTCATCACAAGGACACATGGACAAGTCTTAAGTCCATCACAGGGACACCTGGACAAGTCTCCAGTCCATTACAGGGACACCTAGACAAGTCTCCAGTCCATCACAGGGACACGTGGACAAGTCACCAGTCCATCACAGGGACATCTGGACAAGTCTCCAATCCATCACAGGGATAGCTGGACAAGTCTCCAGTCCATCACAGGGACACATTTACAAGTCTCCAGTCCATGACAGGGACACCTGGACAGGTCTCCAGTCATCACAAGGACACGTGGACAAGTCTTCAGTCCATCACAGGGACACCTGGACAAGTCTCCAGTCTATTACAGGGACACCTGGACAGGTCTCCAGTCATCACAAGGACACGTGGACAAGTCTTCAGTCCATCACAGGGACACCTGTTCGGCCATAAGTCGGCCATTTTGGGTCAAAGGGTAATTTTTGGCTGTTTTTCACTTTTCATTGATGGTGAATTTTAATGCACTCCTCCTAGGGATTTTGAGCGACTGACTTCAACCTTGGTTAATATGCACTTAAGATGTGGGTGAGTGAAAATTCATCAAAAACTTGTATTTTCATATATGCTGAAGGGACGTGGCCTTGCCTCAACGTTTGGCTTCTCGCCATACATTTTAAAACGCTATAACTTTCACAATGAAAAACAGAATTGCACCAAACTTGGCATGAGTGATCCATGTCAGATGCCCAACAATTCTCTGTGGTCATGTTGTGCTGTCACTGAAACCCCGCTCCCTCAGAACAGGAAGTCACTTTTTTCTTGGAAGGCTCCCTTTCTGACAGCCTTGAACTAATCAGGATGATCCTACGTTAGAAGACGTAAAACAAGTTGGTTTGGACCAACGATCCAAGCGGGACGGTGCTCGTTAACAGCGGAATCGAAATAAAGGATCGTGCAGAGATTTTTTCTTCAAAACATACATTTTCCTGGATAAGTTGAAGGTAACGCTCCCATTATGCCGATTCGCCATGCAACAGCGACTCCAACTCAGGAGAAGGCACCCTCCGCGGCTGCAGAGAACGATCCAGAAGCCTCAGATGAGGAGTCGCCCTCTGCTGATGAAGATCAGGCAGCATCTTCAGCTGCAAGAGGCGAAGATGAGGAGGGGGAGAATTCAGGTGACGCGAATACGGACAAGAATGAAGACACTACTGAAGAGGGAGTGGAGGGAGAAAAAAAAGGATGAGAAAGATGTGAAATGCCCGGACTGCGAGGCTGGCCAGTGCTCAACACACTGCTTTGTTCTCCTTCTAAGGATGAAGGATGGCTACAAGTATGGGAAATCCAAAAGCAAGAAGGTGAAACGGACAATTCCTGCATGGGCTAGTGTCACTGCCAGCAAACGCATTCCTGTTACCAACTATGCAGGCACGCAGTGCAAAGTGGATACTGTAGTATCATTATCGAAGCTATAATTTCCTCTCAGGACAAGGTAGGGATTTCATTCCAGTCACTCATGAAATATGTTCTGAAAAAATATCCCAATATGGAGCTTGACAAGAAGAAGAAGTTTCTCATCAAGAAAGCTATGAAAAAACACATGGAGAAGGGTACAGTAAAACAGCTGAAGGGTAAAGGTCTTTCAGGAAGGTTTACCATTGGAACGAAGCCTCCTCCAGCAAAGAAAGTTGCCCAGAAGCAGGAGTCTCTAAGGGATGCTCTTCCTCTCTTCTTCACTCGACTCTGTGAGCCTAAAGATGCTTCCTACACCCTGATCAAGAAATATCTGAAGCAACACTTCCCCAACTTTAACATCGAAAACAGGCCTGATGTCCTGAAGTCAGCTCTTGGCAGGGCAGTAGAAAAAGGATATCCGGAACAAGTTACTGGGAAAGGAGCTCAAGGAACATTCCATCGCTCTTCAAAAGGCCGAAGCCAGACAAGGATATAGTGGAGACTGAATCGCTATGCCTCGCCGCTCTCTTCGCCCCCGAGAATGATGCCATGTAGGAGCAAGTGGACTTTTTACTGACTGCAGATGGACTTGTGCTTACAAACTCAAAATTCTGCGTGACGCCCATCAAATCTTGTTTTTCAGTAGTTTCTTCAAACTGACAAACCACAAAATCGGTTTACCAGCCCCAGACAGAAAATTTATCTTAAATGCACTTTTGTTCAGTGAAAAACCCAGATAGAATTATTTGGTTAATATTTATTTTATTAATAGTATTATTATTTATTTTACCAATAGTGTTATTATTTATCTCCTGACTTTTGTTCTGTGAAGAGAGAGGTTTATTTGGTTATTATTTATTTTATTAACAGTGTTATTATTTATTATTTCCTGACTTTTGTTCTGTGAAGAACCCAGAGAGGGTTATTTGGTTATTAATAGTGTTATTATTTATTTTATTAATAGTTTTATTATTTATCTCTGGATGTTTGTTCTGTGAAGAACCCAGAGAGGGTTATTTGGTTATTTATTTTATTAATAGTGTTATTATTTATTTTATTAATAGTGTTCATTATTGATTTTATTAATAGTGTTAGTATTTATCTCTAAATAAAAAAAGTGGTCCTCCTTTATTTATATCGTCTGCAGAGACTCGAAAAAACACACCGACCACAGGTTCAGACCCATCGATGAAGCTGCAGCGGAACTCAGAGAGGATCTGCTGAGATCCATGAAACCACTGAAGGAGAAGCTGGAGGTCAAGAAGAAAGTTCAGTCTGAGTTTGATCAGACAGCAGAACATGTGAAGGTCCAGGCTCGACTCACAAAGAGGCAGATTAAGAAGCAGTTTAAGAAGCTTCACCAGTTTCTAACAGAGGAAGAGGAGGCCAGGCTGGCTGCTCTGAGGGAGGAAGAGGAGCAGAAGAGTGGGCTGATTGAGAATATGGAGGCTCTGAGCAGAGAGATGGCAGCTCTTTCAGACACAGTCAGAGCCACAGAGGAGGAGCTGAGAGCTGAAGTGAAAAGAAACGTCCATCGTTAAACGGGGGTGGAGGCCTCCGGGTTCAACTGTCCCCCTCTTACAATGCTATGATTGCTAGTATCACTAAGCCCTCTGTGAATAGCAAATAACCATCAGGGTGCTAACGATCCATCGTTAGGCTGATGGTCCTCCTTGATCATGTGAGCAGCTGGTTTCGGCTGTCATCAGCCAACTGGTTGATCCACTGTGGGAGGGTGCTATTTATAAGACTGAGCTGAATACAGCAACTCAGACTGAAGAAGGCTTTCGGACGAAAGACGAAACTTTTGCTTCGTTTTGTTTTATTTTTTTGAATGTCCAGAGGACCAGACTTAGCTTTTTTAGATAAAATAAATAAATAAAGTATTTAAAAGTGTTACACAGATTTATACAATATTAATACATAATACAGATGGGTACATACCAGATACTGGTAGCATACTGGTTATATAACCGGTATGTATATTTTGTACCAGGCTATAGTATGAAGTGACATGTTATCCTGTACTTAACTGGTATGTACCTGGTACCTATGCAACGAAAGACTAAACATTTCTACGTTTTGTACCAGGCTATAGTATGAAGTGACATGTTATCCTGTACTTAACTGGTATGTACCTGGTACCTATGCAACGAAAGACTAAACATTTCTACGTTTTTGTTTTGTTTTTTAAATGTCCAGAGGCCAGACGTAGATTTTTAGATACATTAAAAAATCTGTAAGTTTTGTTTCTGTTTTTATCTCTTTTCAGTTATTCCCCGGTTTCTCACAAAGTCTCATATTTTGAACTGTTCTTTGAGCCAACATAGGGCCCTCAACCTTCTTACAGTGGTTGCATTAATTCTTTCTGGTCAGTTTTCCTTCACTTATGTGATTTCGGAAATTACGCATTACATCAGCTACTTCACCATTTGACCACTTTTTCTTTGCCATTCTTCTGGATCCTAGACTTGCTTGACTTTTTCTCTAGAAAACATGGAGGACACAGAAAAAAATCATGTATTTAGTATATGGGCAAGTCAACATTCATCAGAACTTTAAACAAAGTATTTATAAGATTACAGTCCGAGGGAAACTCATAAAAATCAAAATTAAAATTTTATTTTGTTACATGTTTTTCCCATGATGTAAACACATGGATTAGATGTCTTGCTCATGGAGCCCATGCAGCCCCTCAGTAAACCTTAATGTTTTGTGTGCAATATATTAAATTAGGTAAGAGTTACACTGTGGAGTTGAAAAAAACTGCTTACGAGTGCATAAAAATGATCGGAAACGTGTGTCCACATGTTTAGCTAACGAACTATGGTGAAAAAACAAAAGAAATACTCGGTATTTTTTGCAATTTTTCCATAAATTCGCCAGCTCGTAAGTCCGGAACCTCGTAAGTGAGGGCGCTCGTAAGTTGGGGACTACCTGTATATACATATATGCATATACATGTATATATGCATATACTGTACAGATAGACATATACATGTAAATATAACATGTTCAACTGAAATTGTGTGCGTTTGTGTGTGTGACTGTTTTGTGGTTTTTATGGACATTGTTTTGTTAGGACCGTCATACGCTATAAACAGACAATCAGATTACAGCTCATTACTGTCCTGACAAAACACTGTCCTTAGAAACCACAAAACAGTCACACACACACAAACACACACAATTTCAGTTGAACATGTTATATTTACATGCCTATTACATGTATATGTAAGTGCCTATTTACATGTATATGTAAGTGCCTATATACATGTATATGTAAGTGCATATATACATGTAAATGCAAATGCATATAAAAATGTAAATGCATATATGTATACTGTACATACATGAATATGCATATATGTACATATGCATATATGTACATATGCATATACATGTATATATATATATATATATATGCATATACATATACTGTACAGATAGACATATACATGTAAATATAACATGTTCAACTGAAATTGTGTGTGTTTGTGTGTGTGACTGTTTTGTGGTTTTAATGGACAGTGGTTTGTTAGGACAGCCATACGCTATAATCAGACAATCAGATTACAGTTCATTACTGTCCTGACAAAACATTGTCTTTAGAAACCACAAAACAGTGACACACAAATACACACAATTTCAGTTGAACATGTTATATTTAAATGCCTATTACATGTATATATAAGTGCATAAATACATGTATATGTAAGTGCATATATACATGCATATGTAAATGCATATATACATGTATATGCAAATGCATTAAACATGTAAATGCATATATGTATATTTATATAAGAATATGCATATATGTACATATGCATAAACATATAGATGTATATATGCATAAACGTTTTTTCTTTTTTTCTTTTTTTTATTTCGGCTTTATTCCCTGCGTTAGGGGTCGCCACAGCGAACTGGTCGCACGAAGATTTGGCAGTTGTTTTTACGCCGGATGCCCTTCCTGACACAACCACAGACCACCGAGCAACCACAGCCCTCTGTGTGGAGCAGAGAGCTGATATCTAGGGTTCCCGGGGGAGCAGATGGTGGGGGTTAAGGGCCTTGCTCAAGGGCCCAGAGTGGGGCAGATGAGGGTGGATACAAGTGTGACCGCTTCACTTATCCCACCCACATCTTTGATGTTGTCGGTACCGGGGCTTGAACCGGCGACCTTCCGATCACAAGCTCACCTTCTTAACCTTTGCGCCACCACTCCCATATATGCATATGTATATGTATATGTATATGTTTATGCATATATTCATAAACATATACATGTATATATCAGAGTTCTGCCCCTCTGACACGCACGCTGTCGGATACATGATGGACTCGTGGGGACAGTGGCAACCCATGTGTTTGACCGTCTTGTCTGTCGAAGACGTGGAAGATTTGTGGATTATTGGGATATTGGTAGTAGCTGCTTTGTTTTTTGGAGTAAGCGGAGCTGTCTGCTACTGGAAGCTCAGGAAGGCTTCGGCGGCTATCGGCGCGCTGGCCAAACTTCCTGATCAGCAAGATTCTCTGATCCGGGCTGTGAGCTCCTCATCCCAGCTGTTGTACAAACTGAATCGCACGATAGGAGCAGCGGTAGACCACCGCGGACCTGCGGTGCGCTTTGGAACTCGTTTACAGCCACCCTTCCTCAATCAGGGCACAGATGGGGGTTCGTAGTTCGGAACCTCATATGATTCGGCGACTTTGGACCTGAACAGCACCTGGACTTGGAAGGCTGCAGTCAAAAAGAACACTGTGGCCTGGATTGAAGATAAACAAAAGACCTATCTAACACTAATTTGACTAAGGCTGCGCTTTTTTGCGCAAGGGAACTTGGCTTCCAAATCCCCCGGTCCCTTTCAGTGGGCTATATAATGTCGATTCACATGCTAATGACCCTGCTAATGACCCATTAATTCTACACCTACACCCCCCCACCCCCTACCCCTCAGTCCAAAATCCTTGGACCCAGTGCAAGCCTTGTATAACACATAAGCATTTATCGCTGCCAGGTCAAGCATGTTGTAGAACACGGCAATGGGCCGCACCGTATATAAATGTGCAATCTGGTCCATTATACCGGTATGTCAGTTGACCTCAGGTCATGTGACCTGTGTTGGTCCGTCAGTTTACCTCAGGTCATGTGACCTGAGTTGGTCCGTCAGTTGACTTCATGTCGTGTGACCTGTGTTGTTTTGTCAGTTGACCTCAGGTCATGTGACCAGTGTTGGTCCGTCACTTGACCTCAGGTCATGTGACCTGTGTCGGTCCGTCAGTTGACCTCAGGTCATATGACCTATGTCGGTCCATCAGTTGACCTCAGGTCATGTGACCAGTGTTGGTCCGTCACTTGACCTCAGGTCATGTGACCTGTGTCGGTCCGTCAGTTGACCTCAGGTCATGTGACCTATGTCGGTCCATCAGTTGACCTCAGGTCATGTGACCAGTGTCGGTCCGTCAGTTGACTTCATGTCGTGTGACCTGTGTCATTTTGTCAGTTGACCTCAGGTCATGTGACCTGTGTTGGTCCGTCACTTGACTTCAGGTCATGTGACCTGTGTCGGTCCGTCAGTTGACCTCATGTCATGTGACCTGTCTGTCAGTTGACTTAATGTCGTGTGACCTATGTTGGTCTGTCACTTGACCTCAGGTCATGTGACCTGTGTTGGTCCGTTAGTTGACCTCATGTCATGTGACCTGTGTCGGTCCGTCAGTTGACCTTAGGTCATGTGACCTGTGTCGATCCATCAGTTGATCTCAGGTCATGTGACCTGTGTCGGTCCGTCAGTTGACCTCATGTCGTGTGACGAGTGTCGGTCCGTCAGTTGACTTCATGTCATGTGACCTGTGTCATTTTGTCAGTTGACCTCAGGTCATGTGACCAATGTTGGTCCGTCACTTGACTTCAGGTCATGTGACCTGTGTCGGTCCATCAGTTGACCTCATGTCATGTGACCTGTCTGTCAGTTGACTTCATGTCGTGTGACCTGTGTTGGTCCGTCACTTGACCTCAGGTCATGTGACCGGTGTTGGTCCGTTAGTTGACCTCACGACATGTGACCTGTGTTGGTCCGTCAGTTGACCTCATGCCATGTGACCTATGTCGGTACGTCAATTGACCTCATGTTGTGTGACCTATGTCGTTTTGTCAGTTGACCTCAGGTCATGTGATCTGTGTTGGTCTGTCAGTTGACTTCATGTCATGTGACCTGTGTCGGTCCGTCAGTAGACCTCAGGTCATGTGACCTGTGTCGTTGTGTCAGTTGACCTTAGGTCATGTGACCTGTGTTGGTACGTCAGTTGACCTCATGCTGTGTGACCAGTGTCGTTGTGTCAGTTGACCTCAGGTCATGTGACCTGTGTCGGTCTGTCAGTTGACTTCATCTCATGTGACCTGTGTCGTTTTGTCAGTTGACCTCAGGTCATGTGACCTGTGTTGGTCCGTCACTTTACCTCAGGTCATGTGACCTATGTCGGTCCATCAGTTGACCTCATGCCATGTGACCTATGTCGGTACGTCAATTGACATCAAGTTGTGTGACCTGTGTCGTTTTGTCAGTTGACCTCAGGTCATGTGACCTGTGTTGGTCCGTCAGTTGACTTCATGTCATGTGACCTGTGTCGTGTCAGTTGACCTCAGGTCATGTGACCTGTGTTGGTCCATCACATGACCTCAGGTCATGTGACCTGTGTCGGTCCGTCACTTGACTTCAGGTCATGTGACCTGTGTTGGTCCGTCACTTTACCTCAGGTCATGTGACCTATGTCGGTCCATCAGTTGACCTCATGCCATGTGACCTATGTCGGTACGTCAATTGACATCAAGTTGTGTGACCTGTGTCGTTTTGTCAGTTGACCTCAGGTCATGTGACCTGTGTTGGTCCGTCAGTTGACTTCATGTCATGTGACCTGTGTCGTGTCAGTTGACCTCAGGTCATGTGACCTGTGTTGGTCCATCACATGACCTCAGGTCATGTGACCTGTGTCGGTCCGTCACTTGACTTCAGGTCATGTGACCTGTGTCGGTCCGTCAGTTGACCTCATGTCATGTGACCTGTCTGTCAGTTGACTTCATGTCGTGTGACCTGTGTTGGTCCGTCACTTGACCTCAGGTCATGTGACCTGTGTTGGTCCGTTAGTTGACCTCAGGTCATGTGACCTATGTCGGTCCGTCAGTTGACTTCATGTCATGTGACCTGTGTCGGTCCGTCAGGTGACGGACAACAATAGGTCAAGCATGTTGTAGAACACAGCAATGGGCCACCTGCATGTGTCAGAACGCACCGTATATACATGTGCCAAGGACAAGGAGAGAGACAGTACTTGTAAGCAAAATAATTTATTTGACAGAACATCAGGGTTATAGGATAATCAGCACAGCAGAATAAGACAATTGTATGCATAAACTTGTTCTGGAGCAGACAAAGCTTTCCGTTCAGTGGATGTCCCAAAATGTTCAACTGTGAGATAACTTCAGGGTCTGTTATGTGTGAATTGGTCAGGGCCTCTCTAAGGGGGGAAGTGCAACTTACTTACCTGGTGGAAACATTGGAATGCAGTCTGGTGTGGTGGGGGTGTCTGAGTTGTGAGCACGCATATTTATAACAAAAGGCAGTTAATGGCCTACTAATGGTTGAAGAGAAGGAGGGGGTTTGTCCTCAGGATCTTGAAAATTCAGTCATCCTAGTGCTAATCTGGTTTCCGCACGACCTTGAAAAAAGAAGAAGGCTGTCTGTTGGAAACTATTCTCCTGGAGTGAAGCTGAGAGACCTTGCTGACCCCCCCTCCCCCCCCAGAGATCTCTGTGGGTGTGCTCGGAGGCGCCAAGCTGAACAACTGCTGAACTGTGCTATCTGAATGTTGCTCACAGACTCTTTGATCTCCTTGCATGTCGTCAAAACTGCAACAATGTCTTGTCTGGTTGTGCTTAATGCTGATAGAGTTTTTGGGACTTTATCATAGAGTGTCTTAAGGCAATCTTTGATAGATTCTTTTTTTGAATATCACAAATGATACCTATTGTGTTTTTCCTTTTTCCATATCTGTTTGACCTTCATCCGGAGACGGATGAGAGCGGCCGCGCGGAAGAACATGTCATGTGTTTGAATATGCTACAGCTTTACATTCTCTCCCTCTTCTGGATGACTGTGTATACATCATCACGTTGTATCGGTTAACTAGTGCAATGTTAAAAAAAATCTCTTGTATCTTATATGTATATATATGCATATACATATACTGTACAGATAGACATAAACATGTAAATATAACATGTTCAACTGAAATTGTGTGTGTTTGTGTGTGTGACTGCTTTGTGGTTTTTAAGGACAGTGTTTTATCAGGACAGTAATGAGCTGTAATCTGATTGATTGTCTGATTGTTTATAGCATATGACTGTCCTAACAAACAACTGTCCATAAAAACCACAATACACTCCCATACACACACAATTGAACATTAAGGTTGATGAATCCACACGTAGCAAGTATATCTGTTTAGGAACACAAGAACTAAAATGTACCTTGGTATTCGTGTTTAAAGGAAGTTGATCGGTCTTCTGGCTACCTGCGATCTCCTGACTCTGGACGTGTTCACATGTCATCTGTAACAGATCATTTATACTTATATTTAGAGGAAATTCTACATTTTGATGATAGCTGCTGTCACATGTAAACCAATAAACATTACATGATTGTTTGTTTTTGGCCAAAGTATCCATCTCACATAAAGGAAAGATGGATGGACACAGTATTTACAAAACTCCTCTCATGATGGGTGGACTAAGATGAAATTAAAATTAGCTGAATGAAAGAAAACTATAAATTTAAAAACTGTGACTAATAATATTGAAGTCATACATAACAATCCCTGCATTATTTATAAAATTGATATCTATGTCATATACATACACACAAATATACATATATACATGTATATAAGCATATCATATATGCATATTCATATACAGTGTATATACATATATGCATATACATGTATATATGCATATACATATACTGTACAGATAGACATATACATGTAAATATAACATGTTCAACTGAAATTGTGTGCGTTTGTGTGTGTGACTGTTTTGTGGTTTTTATGGACATTGTTTTGTTAGGACCGTCATATGCTATAAACAGACAATCAGATTACAGCTCATTACTGTCCTGACAAAACACTGTCCTTAGAAACTACAAAACAGTCACACACACACAAACACATACAATTTCAGTTGAACATGTTATATTTACATGTCTATTACATGTATAGGTATGTGCCTATTTACATGTATATGTAAGTGCCTATATACATGTATATGTAAGTGCATATATACATGAATATGTAAGTGCATATATACATGTAAATGCAAATGCATATAAAATGTAAATGCATATATGTATACTGTACATACATGAATATGCATATATGTAAATATGCATATATGTACATATGCATATACATGTTTATATATATATGCATATACATATACTGTACAGATAGACATATACACGTAAATATAACATGTTCGACTGAAATTGTGTGTGTTTGTGTATGTGACTGTTTTGTGGTTTTAATGGACAGTGGTTTGTTAGGACAGCCATACGCTATAATCAGACAATCAGATTACAGTTCATTACTATCCTGACAAAACACTGTCCTTAGAAACCACAAAACAGTCACACATACAAATACACACATTTTCAGTTGAACATGTTATATTTAAATGCCTATTACATGTATATATAAGTGTATATATACATGTTTATGTAAGTGCATATATACATGTATATGTAAGTGCATATATACATGTATATGCAAATGCATTTAAACATGTAAATGCATATATGTATATATATACAAGAATATGCATATATGTACATATGCATAAACATATAGATGTATATATGCATAAACATATACATGTATATATGCATATACATATACTGTACAAATAGACATATACATGTAAATATAACATGTTCAACTGAAATTGTGTGTGTTTGTGTGTGTGACTGTTTTGTGGTTTTTAAGGACAATGTTTTATCAGGACAGTAATGATTTATAATCTGATTGATTGTCTGATTGTTTATAGCGTATGACTGTCCTAACAAACAACTGTCCATAAAAACCACAATACACTCCCATACACACACAATTGAACATTAAGGTTGATGAATCCACACGTAGCAAGTATATCTGTTTAGGAACACAAGAACTAAAATGTACCTTGGTATTCGTGTTTAAAGGAAGTTGATCGGTCTTCTGGCTACCTGCGATCTCCTGACTCTGGACGTGTTCACATGTCATCTGTAACAGATCATTTATACTTATATTTAGAGGAAATTCTACATTTTGATGATAGCTGCTGTCACATGTAAACCAATAAACATTACATGATTGTT